>BOPP01000006.1:18389963-18400240 GCA_017312745.1 Gryllus bimaculatus | reverse complement strand
CCGGATTGCCAAGAGATGGAGGAAGAAGAGATGGGAAAGGAAATGCGAAAGAGATTAGTGTTTGTGTAAAATAAGAAAGAAAAAGAAAGGAGGTAGGAAGAAAATGTATAAAAGAAGAATAATGGAATGGAAAGTAAGAAAAAAAGAAACGAAGAATTAAGAAGGGAACGACTTACAGAAATGGGAGGAAAAGTGAGAAAGAGGAGAAAGGATAAACAACGGTTATGTCCACGCAGGTGTGTTGGGTGCATTTTTAGTGAACATCACGGACGTAAAAAAAATGTTTCCGATTTTATTTGATGGCTTATTGCGCCATGTGATATCATCACCCACCATAGAGTGCCTCGTTAAACGAGCGTTGTGTCTTAGGTAAGATCGGTTGGATTTGATGCAACGGAGATTTGGTGTTCTTTTAAACGCTTTATGCACATACGGAGAAGTAAGAACGAAATAGACATAGAAAGAATAGGGAAGTGTGGTATCAGTGATGTTAAATTAAGATCGCATCCTACGAAATTACGTATAGCAGTGAACAAAAATGGTTCTTCATAAATGTTGATGACAAAATACGCTATCCCGTTCCTCTACACTCATACACAGGGAGCGTGCTCTCTGAAAAATTATAAAGGAATAGACCTTAGAAAACAAAACATTTTATTTCCGTAAATACGATTGATTCCATGTTTTCCCCTTCCTGTATGCCGATAATTAGAAAAATTGATCTTCTCTGTTTTAAGCTACGCGCACCTGTGCCTGCGTCTCATAAAGTAATCTGTTCAATTTTCAATGTTAGCAGCTGATTTATTTACGTATCATCTTCTATCATGTCTTTTTCATTTCGTTTTTATCCTCTGAACTCAGCGCGAAAATGAGTAATGCTTTAAGTGTGGGTATGCGTGGAATTTTTTATTCCGCTTTAGAGCCTGAACAATTTGACATACTTCACACACATACCGACAAATCACTTAAAATTCAAAGATGTTGTGATGAAGAATATTACGTCACAAGAAGAAATTTATTTGAAGCAAGACTTTTATTACACTGCAAATGTAGCTACACTAATACATGAGCGTAAAATAGATTTTTGATGCATTTAGTCGGCTCTACGGAAAGACAAAAAAAGCCTAGTTCTTCCAGAATTCTGCATCATACAATCAAACCTATTTACTGGAAACGTTTGCAAAGCTTTACTAAACGCAATTTGTAAGACCAATACAAGACAGCGAGAGTAAACCATACTTAACCACCTACTGTAAAGGCTCTTTGCTCACCACATCAAGCAAATTAAACTCCCGAAGGTGAAAGGTAAACTTCCTAGCAACCACATCACGAATCGCTCGGGTCGAAGACGACGAAGCCTGATGGGCAGCCAGGTGCTAGAGACTGGCGGTGCGTCAGTTGTAATGAATAGATGTTCGTGCCGGCCTTCCGTTGTACACGTAACAACAAAGAAGGCTGCGTACTCTTCCTTGGATGAGGTACACACCGCGCGTTGCGTGATGATTTTATAGCGATTCCTTTCACTTTGGTCGCTTGCGCATGTTGAGGCAAAGCGCGAGCAACGGAATCCCAGCGCTGCGATTACGAGTGCGTTCAAACATTCATTTCTTCACAAGAAGTCCATATCACTACTGGATTAAAGTACATGACCAACCGACCAGTGCTTGGAGACTATACTAAGTGTTCTTATTTTTTTGTTCAAATTTTTGTGGAAGACCCGCAAACATTAGGAAGTTTTAAGAAGTGCGATTGGGCATTAATTCGATTTTGGTATACACACTTCTCATCGAATGGTTTAAAATTTCATTTTCTCTCGTTAATTTGTATTACTTACTAATAATAGTTCTTATGAAAGTCATAATTATTACTTTCACATTTGTTGTCACTATTTTTAAAGTAGAATCTGTCAGCTGTTACATCTAAGTCTTGGTGTTTAAACAAATTCCACAAGATGAATTTCATCAGTCGTATACAATGGTAACATGCAATATGTCTGAGAAATACGTCCGTAAAATCTGTAACTTCAAATGAACGTTCGAGATGCAGAAAATGAGGAAGAAAGAATGGCGCGGGGACAATGAGGGTCGTCGTTTACGGTAGTGCTTCGACTTGCTAATACATTTAATTCTGCGAAAACTATCACAGTAGCCGCCAGCCTATAGAATTCTAATGGAATTGGTAGTCGGCAACGGAATTGCTATGTAATAGTGTAGGTGACCATAATGCAATATCGTCGGAACTCGAACATAGAATGTCCCAGTTGGACACCTGCAGACGTTCCGGGCTTAGAAATCATTATTTTAAAAGTGAACGTTAATTTATACTTGGACCCAACTTCGAACATTTCTGTCAACCACCGCTATGGAGTAGTGGTCGAAAGGAATGTTCGTATTATTATGTAAATACAGACATAAAACATACACGAATCACACGGAAAACTAATTTTAATGGTCTCGAGGAGGAAGGGAAGTGTCGGTTAATACTTATGCGCAATGGAAACACGTTATGTGCAACGTGTGTTTCGGGTTGAATGTTGTTTTCTTTCTGTCATAATCTGCGAAATGTTTTGACTTAAACCTGTTTAATGCTCCGGGGAAAATCCCTCTTCAGGAGCACGATGGGAGTACAAGGGGTTTTGTGTCGACTGTTTCTTATGAATAGTAGAAAACTGTCATCTATACTTATTTTATTCACAAAGGTACTTTTGCACCCCTACGAACATTCCGCACTCCGCATTCCCCTGTAAGAAGTCATTGTTTTAAAAGTGAAAGTAACTTCTTACTGGAACTCAATGTCGATTTTTACAGGCAACTCTCACAGAGAAATGGAGGACCATACGAAAAAGTAATAGAACGTATAAAAAGTTGTTTTGTATATATTACGACGAAAAAATCAACAAATTGTGTCAAGGTCACAAAATCGGCGTTTTAACGTATGGTTTTGGAGTTAAGTACGACGGTAAAATGTATTGCATGTGACGAGCATTTCTCTTTGCGTGTGCGACTGTTATCTCCATCTTTCATGATCTGCTAACGTCTATTTTTCAACTTAAGTGTGCTTGATAAAGGACTGTAAGGGAACGCCCTCTTCAGCAGAAGAACACTTACGGGGTTTTATGTCGATGCCTTCTTAATGTTGCTACGATACCGACCCTCTCTTTAGCGTGTTTTATATAGAAAATATCCTTTTTAGACAGCTTCTAGTAAAAGGTACTTTTAGGGAATGCAAAGCCTTCAAAAAGTTCAATTTTTAGCACTAGTGGTAAAAGTGAGATGATGCTCAAATGTTCAGATAAATCTGCGAATAAAACAAAGAAAACAAAATACTTTCGTCTGAAGCTACCACTTTTACCACTCGTATCATACTGTAAATAACAATTTAAACATGCTGGGTGCGAAACAAGTTTTCTCGTGCTTGTTTTCCGAGGGCGTATCAGCTATTTCTTCATTCTAACTATCAGTGTGCAAAACGTTGCGGGGCATATGCAAAGAATCTTTCACAGATGGCGTGTTAAAGAAACTTAACTCGTGCGCGAAGTGATTCCCGCACTTGTTTCACAACATATTTATTATGTGTCCGATTTTTTTTCAATACCGACCACTATCAGGCGGGTAGTGCATTTGTGGTGAGGGCAGAAGGACGAACCTGATTGTTCGTCATGTCTACTGAGGGTTACACCCACAACGTTGCGTAGTGTAATTCTATAGAGCTTGCGTAACGTGGAAAAGATTCGTGTCACACATGACTCAAGCACGACAAAGGTATAAAGCTCCCCACTTGAGGATAATTCATTAACGTCAACAACGCATTGTCTGAAAATATTTTCAAGCTATTTTATTCTCTTTTGATGATTACAGACGCATTATCACAATTCTGTAGAAGTTGAGTATTGTGAAAAAAGTATGATTGGTTATAACCAATGATATGAATGTTATCAACTCTTTCCCGAATGGTATATTGTGTCTCCAGTTATATCATTCCTCATTATTCGCTCACTAAACTGTTCTCTTATTTGGGATAGACTTCATATTGTGAGATGTGGTTTTGTCAGCTCAGATGAGCTAGTGGTTTCTTAATTTTTTCGCGTGGACTATCTGCTATAAAGTGAAAGAATAATTGCTACTTTGAATTTATGTTTCAGGTACGTACGAACTCGCCTGTCTTGATCTTCAATTTCCGAACTGCCTAATATTTGGGTCGAAGGCCATCCCTTCCATCGAAAGAAGGATGACGAGGTTTTGGATGAAGACAATGCTTTCAACGGTACCCACAATTAATGACTGTGAGTATTAATAATGCAACTTGTCACATTCTTATTTCATTTTTCTTTTCGTCTCTCACGATTTCTCAGTCACGAATACATCCAGCAAGTTATGAAACAAAATGGGCGAGGATTGTGAAAGTAAATTTGACAGGTGTTCCACGTAATTGACTAGCAAAATTTCACTTATTATACCCGAATCACGTGTGAAACTCGTAACCAAACGATCTCCTGAATTTAGGCCAGTTGTATACTCTGTGCCCAACAATTAGTGTATTTCGTTGGAAGGATAAGTAAGGAGAAGTCTTGATAGGTATATGTATCAACAGAACTTTTGATATAATCGAATTCTTAAACTATCTGGCATGCGCTTTGCCATTGGTGTCTCGCACTTTATTTTCCATTACCGTTGTAAACATTAATAGCAACCCGGCAAGTGGCAAGTGCCAACGCTTTGTCGCTACGACTTCCACCTCGGCGACAGCCACAGCGAGCACAAAGTTTGCAATTGTCAACACTTACTGCACTTTTCACCCTAAAGCAGCATATGTCACTTCTTATTGCATTCACAGAGCAACTTCTTTCTTCATCATTCCTTCCCCGTTCCTCCTGTCGCCTTGGCTTTGCTTTGCCGTCACGTTGCTACCAATCTGTCTCTGCCTTTTGTCGCATTGCTGTTGCCTTTCTGCTGACAAATCTGTGTGGCTTTGCCCTTGTTTTCCGTTTGGTTCCGCATTGCTTTTGCTTTGCCGTTACAGGCTGTTAATGATACGTTAGTCCATTGCCGCCATATCCGCCATGACCAACATCACTCCTGTCACCATTACTATTACAGCACCATCAGTGCCGTCGGCGCCATTACCACCGACAGTATCATAACCGTGTCAATCATCACTCTCATCACCACCACCATTACCATCACCACCACCACCATTCCCATCACCACCACCACCATTCCCATCACCACCATTCCCATCACCACCATTCCCATCACCACCACCATTCCCATCATCACCACCACCGTTCCCATCACTACCACCACTATTCCCATTACCACCACTATTCCCATTACCACCACTATTCCCATTACCACCACTATTCCCATCACCACCACTATTCCCATCACCACCACCATTCCCATCACCACCATCACCTCTACCATCACCATCACCACTAACATCACCACCACCACTACCTCCATCACATCTATCATCACCATCATCACTAACATCACCATCATCACTAACATCACCATCACTAACATCACCACTACCATCACCACTACCATCAAATCTACCATCACCACCACCATCACCTCTACTATCACCTCTACCACCACCCCCCTTCGTCTTGACACGTGTGTTCCCAGCGAGGGGCGTCGCCTCTGCTCTTTCGCCTTTAGCGCGGCGGCGCTGGGCAGGTGCGCGGCGAGTGCGGTCACACGCGACCAAGTCCGCTCGGCCGGAACATTTCTCTGCCCGCCGCGCGCCGGGGGAAAGGAGGTATCTGCGGCCCGGCGCGCCGCGTGAAAGAAATTGGCACACTCGTACTTGTTTATTAGCGTTTGACGGATGTCGCATAATGGGGGGTTTCGCGAAGCGCCTCGAGAGCGGCAGCGCCGCGGTGGCCGCGGGGGAATTGATTAAGGCGCCCGCGGCGCCGGTCGCTCTCTTTGTGGCGGAGGCGAGGTTGACGCTGGACGCGACGCTTTCTACCGCTTTGGTAGAAGGGGAACGAAAGAAAGAATCTAGCCATGCTGTCTTACTTTAATAACTTTTACCGGATTAGATGGCACAGACATGAATTAATGTGAATATAATGTCTCTGACCGGGAGGTCCAAGGGTTCGAGTCCGAAAGGTGGCAGGATTTTCGACCCTAGACACATAGCTAAATCGAATTCAGCCGCTGTCTAGAGGGGAATTATTGCGGCCGACTGCTCTGATCGGTTGTTTTCCGTGTGGTTGCTCCAATCAACGCCAGGCGAATACTAAAGCAATACGCTAACAAACGGCATATGGACCGCGCGCGCGATTTTTTTCCTTTTTCATCCTTCTCCAATATCACCTCTTACTTACATACACTTAAACTCTCATGCACTGCACTACCATACATGCCGGGAGACCGTTCAGGAGCTTAGAGCTTGTCCCAATTGTGGTGGCAGATGTCTGTTTTGGGAGGAACACTCGTAAGCTGACGTGTATATCTGCGCCGGAACTAGCCACACAAAGGATCACCAAAACATGTAATATACTTACGGGATTAATGACTTTAGCAGTTGATGCTTCCGGCAACATCAAACAGTCAATACCTCTATTTGAAGAAAATGATTCGATCGTGTGTTGGGTACTATTACATTAGCTTCAGCGCATTATTAAATGCGACATAGTAAAACTGCGACGAACTGTGAAGTTGTTGCTTGGATAGGCTACGGTAACTGAAATCTGTTGGATCTTAGGTACCGGAGCGGGAATATTTTTTGACAAAGAGCTAACGCACGTGGACAAATGAAACAAGTGTTGAATGTAACTTTTTTTGTTCTTTCGTAGGACATGTAACTTGTAGGTGAATAAAACTTTTTTCTTTCTTACCCAGCTGACAGCCGGTTACCATTTACGCCCCGATGGGGCGCATATTCACCACACACTAGACACCAACACACTTGAGGGTTCCTCTGACCTGTGGTCGTCAGAACGCGAGGACCTCCGCGACAATAGATACATGAGAGAAGTGACAAGCAGAAATGCCGAAGACGGAACTCGAAGCCACGTAACTTCGGACTGAAGCGCTCTTAGCACTTCGGACACCCGGGTCGGCGAATGCGAGTATTTAATAAAGTAAAATCACATTAGTAATAAATCAAGTGTGAAGAGATATGTGTAATGTACAGCTGTAATATAATATTGTTAAACGGGTAGAGTGAGTCGAGATAAACATTATTTCAATGTAAAATGGGTTGGAAATTCTTTAGCTGGACTCAAGGATGTTTTATGTCAACCATGGAGGCGAAGCGCCTTGGAAATAGGCGAGCGAAGCCACATAAGTTGCAATCGTTTTAAAGCTAACTAATCATAGTACGTACATTACCAAATACAAAAATTTAAATCACCATCAATTCCATGTCATATTCCACACGTGTTCTATTTATTAATTTTCTTCAGCTGTTTGTCTAAAAATACACTCATCCCATTCCGCCAAGATCCTCGTTACTGCTAACCGTTTGCAAATAACGGGTTGTAAGTCACTTTATAAGAAACAACCAAATCTTCATATTTTAATAGAACATTCCTGCGTACAGTATTGTAGCTATTTTACTTCATTATTTCACTTTCTGTTAGAAGTTATCACTAGCCGCCAGCAGGATTTCATTTTTGTTAACGCTTTCACCTACGGCGTCGGAGCCAGCGGCGATAGCCTCGGCGCATTATGCGGGTTCTTTTGGCTGGTATTCTGTACGAGCTCGAGCCGGCCCACAGATAATACTACAGTCCCTCTCCGAATAGAAGAAATTCCGCTTAATATTACGTGATTAATACGTGGTTGTGTCATTCAGCGCCGACAGCGGTGGCCCAGGGATTTCGAGCAGCGTCGAAACAGCACCCGATGACTGCTGATTAATGTCCCGTGGAAGGCCTGGGTGTTTTCACTTCTTGGTTGTGGTGTTCGTTTACACACCTCCACGTACGCCAAATGAACCTTCCTCGACGCACAACCAATAATGTCTCGCCATTCACGATCACATGACAGTGGAATATGATTATTGCCGAATGTAGTGGCAAACCACCACCATGTGTCTTCCTCTCAGCCAAAGAAAGGCTTTAAAGGCGTTAACCTCTTCCGTCGCCTACACTTACTAGGGGCGTATTAATATGGGACCCATCACCATAATCTTTGCCTTTTGACAGGCGATGGGAATTCGTTTGGTAGGTTGGTCAACCGTAAAATGGCAGGTGCCGTTTGATATTTCAAATTCAAGGAAATGAAGTTACCCGAATTATTATGTCTCAAAGAAAACTGTAATGTTAACTTATGTTTGACAAAACACAAGAAGATAAAAGAAAATGTTTAGAAATGAAAATGATTCAGGAAAAGATGTTACAAGTTCAGAACAGATTCAATATTCTGCATTGTTTCCATAAATGTTGAGTGATGACTATTTTTACTCTTCTCATCTTCGTTACAGCATCAGTTGCTTCAACTTTGAATGTGTTTTATATTCACGATAACTAGTTTTTGCTCTGTGATCTTCTCGTGTCGATATTGTATGCATATTATATATTCTATTGTGGTTCGTTTTTAAGTGCGATGGATTCTTTAACATTCATAATTTTAATGAGATCACGTTAATTAAATAGTGCATTACAATATATTACGTTGCAGTTGCTTTGCCCTAAACATGCACAAATTGTGTTGTCAATGTTCATTTATTAGATCTTTCTCGAATAATGTTTAATGCTACAAAAATCATAAATTTCTCTACAGAGTTAGGAATAAAAAAGTAGTTCGTTTGTGGACTAAAAAGATCATCCACAACAAGATACTTCAGGTAAATCCGAAAGTCATTTGAATTGAAATTTATATTGCGTTCTTCACAACGACACAGTGACCTCCATAGATTCTTTACTTTTCTTTCCTCCTTACCGATGCCAAGTGGAAACATCTTGCGTGTTTGGTACTCATGTGTGTCATCGTTGGTAAAATCCACACCTGTTTTCAGGGCTTCATCATAGTCACATCTCCGACCGAATCGTTGGCATCGATGTCTCGGTCGAATAGTCTCGGAGAAGACGGTGTCCCATCAGATAGCAGCGTCTTTTCTCCATCTTTATGTGTCTGTACGTGTCATTCCTATTATTCTCGATTACCGTTATTGCTTTATTATTATTCTCTTGCACATCTGGCCATTCAATGACATAGTATTTATGAAAGCTTAGCCTCTGGCTCCCAGATTCTAGGTGCTGTAGCATTCTGCAGGTATAATTTTGCAAGTCGTGGCACACAATCTTTCTTAGGTATAACTGAAATGCTATGTTTATCCACTTAGCGTGATCGGATCTTTTTAAAATTTCTACACAAAAACTTTCTTTATAGTCACGCCCAAGATCTACTTTTCATTTGGAACAATCCTCGTTAATTTCTCTCCCTCCGGAAATGTCACTAGGGTCGACTATAATGTTCCTTTGCCAGAAGAGAAAGTGACATTATTTTTTTATTGAAGAAGCTTCTCATCTTCTTCGTTTTATCGTTTTCTCATTATCGGCGGACTATTAAGAGAGGTTTACTATTTTCATAGAGTGCCGCCTATAACTTTCAGTCATTACACTCCCATTCCTTTATTTGGTATTTCCGTTACCTTCTCAAACTGAATCGTCTTATTTCTTTCGCTCTCGTCATTCATTACTCTACTTTCTTTACCATTGTTGTGCCTTACATTCCTTCATCACATCTCGTTCAATCACCATCTCTCATACAACCACTATCACGCCTCAATTGCCACAAAACCTCCTCATCTCTACACCTCCATCTCCATTATTGTTCCATTTCAGCATCACACTGTCATTAGAAAAACACTTCCTTCGTTACGGCACTTTCATCACGAAGGCACTTTTAACATCATTACACTTTCATCAAGTCAATTTTCAATACCATGTCACTTTCATCATCACGTGACTTTCATCACCACAATACTTACATTACCGCAATTCGTTCATCACGATAGCATAGTCGCCACTATAGCATATTCGTCACCACACTACTTTCGTCATCATGTCAATTACGTCACACTCTCACTTCAATCTCCATTACATTTTAATCACCATCTCCTTACCTCATCACCATCTCCTTATCCCATCACCATCCCCTTATCCCATCACCATCCCCTTACCCCATCACCATCCCTTTACCCCATCACCATCCCTTTACCCCATCACCATCTCCTTACCCCATCACTATCTCCTTACCCCATCACCATCTCCTTACCCCATCACCATCTCCTTACCCCATCACCATCTCCTTACC
>BOPP01000006.1:18376830-18389738 GCA_017312745.1 Gryllus bimaculatus | reverse complement strand
CCGATCACCATCTCCTTAACGCCCATCAATCACCCATCTCCTTACCATCACATCTCCATACATCACCATCCTCATACGGCCCATCACCATCTTCCTTACCATCACCACTTCTTACCCATCAGCCTCTCATACTACATCATCATTTCACTGCCCTCCATCATCCCATACCACGTCATCACACTTCTCCATAACCCTCTAATCCCTTACACTACTCCCCTCTTCTTCCTGCGGCGCGTGGGGCGGCGGGGGCGCCTGCAGTCCTCGGCTGCGGAGCGGCGGCCCGTAGCGTCGGCGTTGTTTTCCGCAGCAAATGCGGCGGTTGGGCGAACGCCGGAAATCGTGGCGCGAAGAGAAGGATGTTGCTGCTTCGACTTTGAAGTGTGTAATGTGGCTTTGGATTTGAAAAACGCGTGGTTTATGTGTAGCTTAATAGGTTTAGTAATCGATGTATAGCGCAGGAAACTTACAACTATCAATTATTCGAATTGGAACATGAATCGAAATAAGTAATAACACGACTTCAGTTTCGCGTATGTGGCTGCTTCTGCCATGGTGAATCAAATACTCGGAGCCCCAATTGATCTTCTCACTGCGCTTATCTTAGCACTAACGGCGTAAATATCGGCAGAATTCAATTGCCCACCAGCACTTATTCAAATGAAAATACGACCCAAGACCGGAGACGCAATCCCACTCTGACCTCTAGTTTGATAGTCGACTGTGGCGGATTTTCGATACTGGTTAAATAGCTAGGACGAATTCAGCTGCTCTCTGGGAAATTATAGTGGCCAGTTGCTTTAATCGGTTTCCTGCGGAGTACCAGGCGAATGTCGGCCACGGATTTTAATTGATATCATTTTTCTCTTCTTTGTCCTACACTCTCCCTTCTCTCTCTCTCTCTCTCTCTCTCTCTCTCTCTCTCTCTCTCACACACACACACACACACACACACACTATACTACCGCAGATATCGAGAGATCAGCCCTAAGCTTAGATCTTGTCCTGGTTGGGGCAGTGCCGCGCTGGAAGAGGTACCTGAGAGGGAAACCCGCGCAATCCGAAATCCGCTAAGAATCCGCGAAATCCGGTAAGAAGTCCGCTAACTCCCAGAATAAAACTTATACTAACTGGACTAATTACAATAGCAGTTGCCGCACCCCGAAACCTCTAGCAACCGCCCCTTTTTTTGATCTCTTTGGACCACACTTCCCGTGCGTGGGGCCCACTGCGTGGCGCGCCCCAGCGCAGCGCGCGGGCGCCGCCGCAGCCGAATTTATTGTAGGAGACGCGCGTAAACGCGTGAAAGTGGCGGCGAGGGGGCTTAAGAGGCGCAGCCGGCCGCGCGAGGCGAGGGGCGGGCCAAGGGAGAGCTTGAAGGCGCGGGGGCAGACGGACAGAAGAAGAGATCCCCGTGCGGGGAAGCGAGGCGACACGACGGCTGAAGGGAGGAAATGAAGGAAATGATGAAGATTGGAGGAAAGAACGGCGCCGATGGAGTTGAAAGATGATGCTGGAATCGGGAAGAGCGAACGGTGTTGAAAACGGCGGAAAGGGCAAGGAAACACGAAAGTTGAAAAGAACAGTCAGTGGGAAGAGCATAAATAAGGAACGTGAAAATAGTGTCACTTAAATATCTTGAATATGTCGCTTTCATGGCGGTTGCACAGTGTTGTTGGCTAATGCTTAATCTCTGGAGACTTATCGAAGTGTCATGTCAGTCCAAGATTTTGTACACGAGAGAGAGAATAGGATTGATCAAAGAACATCAAAATAACAAGGTTGCTGTCAGCAGAAATTATAGAATACGGCGTAATTGTTGCGTATTTCATATTCGTTGGCCTTTCCTGGTGTAGCATTAGTGTTGTGATTTGATGATAAAGGTGACCTTGTCGCACCTGATGTGAGAAATAATGATTAACATGAACTGGTTTATGGACGAGAATAAGTAAGCCTGAACAAATCTGATATGAAGCCACTTTGCAGACCACAAACTCCATTCGCAGTATGGGAATTTTTACTTCGAACGGCAGATCAGAAAACCTAGCGGGTTCGCTGCACCACCTCGACTTGCTTGAGAGTAACAGAAGAAGTAGCAACATTGTGGATACTCAGACCAGGAGAGCGTCGTTGTCGGAAAGCCACCCGGAGACTGCAGATTGGTGAAGCGAGGGTGAGAAAGACACATGGGAGTACGGAGTGCGTGGGGGCGACCCGAAGTGTTCTGGGGCCAGAAACTGGAATATGACTGAGATTGTGGGTGGACAAACTGGCGGGCTTTATGCGGTAATGGGATTGGCGTTGGGGGAGGTCTCGGGGTGACGGCGGCCCAAGAAAGAAATGGCGTCGGGGCACGGTGGTTGGAAAGACCCGAAAAACGGGCAAAAGACATGTTTTCAATACACGCCCAATTTTCACGATTACAAGGCCTTCTTGATCGTAACTGTTATTTACGATCTAGTCTATTGTTTCCTATCATTAGTCTCTAATTTTGAATAGCCAAGGGAAAGGGAAGATTCCTGACAAATCCTACCGAGGGCTCGCTTTGTCCCCTACTATTCTACATAGATTGGTCTCTTTTGGTCTACTTATGGTCTCTTTTCCGCGGCTTTGATGCGATGGAGAGACCATTTGGGGTGAATACCAGAATTCGAAAGATTAGAACGCGAAAGGATGTAGGTATTGTAATGGCCCTTAAAGGCCCTCGGTCTTGCCACATAGGATCAAGTAAGCTAATTTGTTTGTAAAAATTACCTATTAAATAAATAAATAATACATAGATTGGCCTGGGATCGAATTCGATTCCAGGTCGAACTGGTTCCAACACTATTATTACGCTACGAGTCTTCCTCATTTTTTAGAAGGAAGGACTTTGTAAGGATTGGTGTAGCCTTTTGGACTGACTTTTTATGAATAGAAGTTGCAAAATTGTGTTTTTATATATCGCTTACCACAAAGAAGATTAGGCTCTGTGGGTAAGAATGAATGAAATGATGGAGGGATTCTTTCAATAGAACACGGGCTATTCCACACTTTTAAGAAATTGAATTACTAAGATTAAATAAAACGTATTATTATTATTATTATTATTATTATTATTATTATTATTATTATTATTATTATTTTAGTATAATGTGCTATTTAAACCCAGTATAGGCTTACATGCAAGTGAACGGTAAAGTTTAAAATTGTTCTGAGTGTAGTATGACAGTTCTAGTAAAACTTTAATATCTCAGAACTAGGCAAATGTGTGAAACCCCATGTTATAGGGAGCCCTTGAATTCAATTGTAGCAACATGTGCAAATTTTATTTTATTATAGGAAGAAATTTTGACCGGTGGCTTTACCCATTCGGACCGCAGTGCGGTGGTAGCGCCGGAGAAAGATTGTATGTGAGGTCGTTTGGTGAAGTGAGTAGTAGAGGCAGCGTTGGCCGGTGCGGGTCGCGGCAAGGGTCGGCCGCGCCATATAGAAGGGAGGGCAGGGGGAGAAAGTTGAGATTGCGAAAGGAAGGAGTCCGGCGTCTTGTGATGAAGGGGCGTTGCATTGTTCAATATTCTTAGCCGCTCACTCTCGACGAAAGACGATAATGTCATTCTCTACACGAACCTGCAGGTGATGGATTAAATTGTGAATAAAGGCAGGTGTGAATGTCTCTTGTTGAAACTGTTATTAACGACATCATGGTCGTGAAGCTGAAATGAGCTTAGATATGTTTTAAACATATTGCGCATTCGAACTTCCAAGAAAACATGAACTCCTTCCAAGAATGTTATGTACTATATTTTAGATTCCCTTTTTCCAAAACAGGATGACAGTGCGTTGCGAGATCTTTATTTCAGATTACAGATTCACTTAGTTAATTCGTTTTTTGTGTTTAAACAGGACTTTTACATGTTTATATGTATTTAATAAATTATTAATACGTTTCTGAATGCTTTCATCAGTAGGTAATGACTAGTTACGGAGTGTACGTAAAGACTTTATCTTATCAACATGAACTGTGTGTGAGTGTGTGTGTAGATTATATCGGACACACAATGCTTTCGCTTTGAATTGCGCACTAGCACCAGTTTAAAGTTCTATATGGCCGATAAAGTTGTGAAAATCGAAGAAATTAAAGATTTTACCTCATTGAATTTACATTACATTGAGTTTCTAGCCATGCATGTTGTACAATTCTTTATTAATTGTGTCATGGTTGTAGTCGGTGTATTGAATGACCTTTGGGTTTGGAGGCAAAATATATTTTAATTGCTGTTATCATGTTACCACTTTAATATAATTGTTTTCACTAATTAAAATAAACACTGCAGATGAGTGGATGCTTGTTGAGAATGGTACTTGATAAACACCAACATAATTACAAATATTGTTGTAATGGTTTCTCTGCTTTTGGACCTCCATTACGACAAAGAACTCATAAAAAAGATGTGATTGTCTTTAATTTACAGAAGTTAATTTCTTTCAACTCGTTTCGTTTGTACGCAATTTAAACTAATTCAGGTCTTGATGCAGCCCTTGAAATCTTAAATTAAGAAATGTTTCATTTATAAAACACTCTTAACTTCAATACCTCGTATTTTAATTTATCCCAGCAAGTCGATTATTACGAAAGAATCCCAGATAACTGAATCTTAGGCAGAATTTATGTAGTTCATTGTTTTCTTTTGATTCGTTTAATGGCAAGAAAACGGAAATGTTGTGTTCATCACATATGCATGTCTTATGTGAAAATAAAATGATCACCATATAAATTTTACATTAAGTTAACACAAAGTATATTACCTAAATATTAATGTTCTATTGAACATTTGTGATGATGCTTACTTTCTCCTGTGTATCGAAATGTAGGTAAAAAGGACGCAGTCTGTTTGGGGTGTTGAATTTCTGGAGCTCTACAAAAATGTTCAACGAAAAACTCGTTTCGAATTTCATTACATCTTTCCTAATCAAATAAGCGATAAGTTTTACAATAGTTTTCGATGTGGTGTACGATTCCCACACATTCATTCTAATTGACCGCCCCCTTTCGCGGAGTCGAAGTTCAAAAGTTCGCAGAAGCACATGAGAGCGCTGTGATATTTCAGTTATTCATTTGCCTCAAATTGCATTGCTGGAAGATAAAAATAATTTTGCATTGTTAACCGTTATAGTACTTTACAGATAAATTAGTTAAAGCATTCACTAGCATTGTACAACTTTTCCAATGGTTTCGTTCGGCCTTTCTTCAAACCTCTCAAATTGTTGTAAAATGTTTCCCTTTAAGATTACTTACGGGCTTTGGAAGTAAAATAAGTGTTTCACAGCAGTTTTTGTTTTCTTCGGTTCAGATTCGTTTATATGTGTGATTTAGCATCTGTTCTGAGAGTTCTTTTTTTTCATTTATTTCCTTGTTCGGCTTTAAAAATACAGTTCTTAAAAATAGCAATAAAATGATAAGATTTCTGGAGGAGATAGTGACTTTTGAATTCATCAAAGAAATGAGAAAACAGAAAATATAATTTCTGTAAAAATATTGTATAATATTTGCTCACGTTTACAGGAAATATTCACCCGAGGGCTTTCTCGGGAATTGCGAGAATTGAATAGTCGTTCGTAACACATAATGAAAAAACAAATGTAAATAATAAAATAATAATAATAATAATAATAATAATAATAATAATAATAATAATAATAATAATTGGAAGAAAATTAAACGAATAAACAAAGCACTCTGTAAGAGTATATGGCGTTTGAGGACAAGTAAAGCCCAGAAGTCGAAAAACACTTATTGTGCAGAACACATACAATACATTACTCGTAAATATGATGTGAGAAACCATAAACCTAGTTTCGCATAACCTCCTGGGGTATTAGCATACGTTTTGGGGTTTTACCAAAGAGCATCCCAGTGATTAACGGGCACTTACAGCGGGGACGCTGTTCGCTGACCAACTCGTTTTACGTTCAGAAGTCGCCTCGACACGGCGGACAACGAACCCGTATAATCACCCTCCTCTCGACTCATTAATTTACAGATGTCACTAGGCTGGAGGGGAGCTTAATTAATATTTATATCACTAGCGCAGCCTTTCATCTACTCCGCGGCGGTCCGAGAGAAACGTTTTAGTTTCCAATGTAACGGTAGTGTCATGTGAGGATGGGAGTTTATCACACTAACACGCCATACATATTCAATCTAGAAATCGGATCTTAGTTGTTTCGAAACATAAAGATCAATAAAGTCGAGTGATATTCAACTTGTGAATTATGCTTATGGAGAGATGGGGACATGTAGCGAATTTCCGATAGCGTAGAGTGAAAAATGTTCCCGATTCTTCGGTTTCAGACTGGAACATCTGAGCAAAAATATGCGAGAAAGTTGCCCTGAAGAGATACAATAAAGAATATTAAACATGAAATTCATTCCAGACTTCGCTTTTAAAGGTTTTTCTTTCAAAGACTATTTAGATGATACTAATAGAGCACTTTGATAGAAGGTAGTAAGCAACTATAGTTATTTGATACAACGTCGAGACCAACACTAAATCTTTTACTTTTTTTGAAACATTGCAATAAATATAACGAAAAAAGAACAAATACTCTTGCTGTGATGTAAACTTAGTTACTTGGGGAGATTTCGTCTATTTCTATAATAATAATAATAATAATAATAATAATAATAATAATGAATTCTTAAGATTATTTTAGGGCGGAAATTTTCAGCAATAGTCAGTTCCACGAGAGTATTCAGATTTTATATTACTCATATGTATTAAATCAATATATGCCTGTTTAAATTTAAGCTCAAATAAATCCGTCGAAGCGTACAGTATTAAATCCGCTTGATCAACGAGGTGTCGCCGACAGGATAAACGCGTCATTCAAACGCCTTTTCGGGAATAAAAAATGATTAAGGTTAACGCGAGCCGCTGATAAATCGTGGAAAATGTGTAAAGTTCTCTAAGACCTCGAAATCTCTTTTACCACTCATTCATTTCTGAGCCCAGAAAACTTAGCACTATAATTTATCATCATTACACATGTCACCACTCAGTAGTATTTAACTGGAGACATTGCTTTGGCGAGATTTCTCCGTAGGTGGTCCCCAGAAACAAAGCGTGTGCAAGAGTTCATGTCGCATGTTGCGTGTGATAGGAACTGGTAGGCACTGTTGAAGAAAGATCGGTAAAACCACCAATTATTAACCCAAGCTACATGGAAGGATGAGGGTCACATAAAAATGAACAAATATTATTGTTAAACGTGGGTCACTGCTTTGTAAAATATTTCACTTCGGAATATATCAAATAGTTCTTTTGACAAATCTGAATTTGTAGACAAATAAAAGATTTTGAATACTGACCGTAAAATTAGAAGCACATGCAATTCTTTTAGAAATGGGTAATTTAAATCCTTACAATTTTCCATTCTATTATCTGTGTGGAACAGTACGAATTTTGAAGGAAAGTTTGGTATCTCAATTTTAGTATTTCATGAGCATTGAAGCGAAAAGATAAATAATGTAATAATAATACAAATCATTGACAAGCGCACTAACCCTCTTTTTGTTGCTGCGTAGACCAGATGCGTTCTAAATTCGTACTTTGAAATTCATTCAACTTCTAGCGAACTCATTTATTGCCGACACTGCTGTCTGTCGGCTCCACTCATTTGTTGCGGTTTTGAAAATGAGGCCTTTCTTCACATCTGTCGTCACATCTTTTCACTGACTTCGAAGTCGTCCAATAGCTATTTGATTCGTATTAACGCGATTAGGAGAGCTGTTTAGAGCGCTGTGGGAAAGGGGACGGTAGGGAGTGTTATCGTTGTCTCAGGAACTTTCAAATCAGTTTGCGAGAATTTAATACTTTGCATGCAATTACTACAAAACAAAAGAGTTTTTCCTTGAAAATGTTTATTACAAGGAGAAAACTTTCTTTTTTTTTTCATATATGGGTAAGAAATAACACGAATTTCTAAAAGAATTTGAAACGATGGTAGTCACAAAGTATTTTATAAGTGAGAAACAAACTTCAAAATAATGCGATTGATAAAGCCAATCTCTTAAAAATACAGTCATAATAATTTTGTGGGCTTTGCGTCGATTGATTGATGAGTTAGTAAATTTGCTCGCTCTTGCAAGTGTAACGCATTGGGACATTTCGTTTTAATAAATGATAACTTCGAACACTTTTTTATTTCATTTTATTTATTTTAAAAAAATATATAGTAAGTCGCACAAACACCGATGGACATGAGCGTCACTAATAACGAGTCACTAATAGAATAATTAATTACACTCGCAAATCTTTGAAAATATCAATACTTTTACAAAATAGTGTGAGTTTGTCTGGGCAACTCGGTGATTGATCATAAAATGGCATTGAAGTTTTCTCCTCCTACGTACGCTTATCTAACTTGATTGTGACTGGAGAATTTCAGAAGAATGTTGTCTTTATAAATCAGTAATGCAAATGATATTGATAGATTGTGGAACTTTATTTATTAGGAATTTATGAGGGAATTGAGAAAGATTTGATTTAATTGACAGATCCACATCTTCTTGACGATTAACTGTGGGATTTACTATAAGTACAAATACGTTATATTTTTATGACGTTTGGCAGATTTTTAACGTTTATATTGAATTGAATTTTTAATTTAATAAACGTTCATTCGATCCAAGTTTAGGCTGGAAAATCTTTTCAGGAACGATCTGCACTGTGGACCACAGAGGACCAGTAGAAGACATGCCTTCATAACTGTGCCTTAATAACCCTTTTGAAAATGGTGGGCCGTGGCATTCGCTTTCACCGACCCGATGGCCAATAGATCCGTTTTAGCGGGTTGCTGGGAGGGCGGGAGGGCTGCGGGTAGGGGCAGGGTGGGGGCGTGGGAAGCGGCGCTCTCCCAGGGGCAGCGACGCGCGGCCGGAAGATCTTCCGCTGCCCTGGCCGCCGCCGCCGCCCGCCGCCGGAGAAATGCTCCCAGTCACGACTCCCGGCCTCTCTCGCGCCCCTGGCGGACCAGCGGCTCGTGATCATTGCGTTGGACGGAAATGCAGGTGGAAAACTCGTTTGGCTAGGGAAAACTACAGCTTGCGCTGAAAGATAGTCTCCAGGTTTGATGATTTCTAGGAAACTCGTTTTATTTGATGTTTTCTACACAAAAGGTTGCCATTGCTGTGTGTACATACTAAGATTTGTTAATTTTAGAATCGAATTGTAATTCCACTACCCACAACCATAACTACTTCAAAGATCTCGTCATCCCTCTCATCTCTCTGCGAGTGGGGTGTCGCCTACCGGTCCTCTGTTCACAGTGCCGTTCATTCCTGCCCAGATTTTCCAGCCTAAACATTCCGAATGGTTTCTGGACATTTGACGGGTTGCACGCCTGTAGCTACTAATGTAAGCAGAGTGAGGGAGGTCGAGTTATGCTCTGACAGATGCATGGAATTGATTGGAGGAAAGTACCATATCGATCGGCCTCTGGAATTCTCTATGTCCCCTGTTCAATTTGTTTAGTTCGTCTTGAAAGTGCACTTCTAGCGGGACCTGATGGTAGAACCTCCTGGTCAACGATGTGAAGAGGTGGGAAGCAAGTTTTAACCACTATGCTATCGAAACGGGTTTCCAGGTTTTATGTGTTTTTATCTCCCGGACCTGCAGCTGTAGTATCTTTCAACTCCCAACTTTAATTCCACCTTTCTCTCTCTGAAGTCCCTTTCCTTCTTCCTCTGCTTTCTTCTACGTATCTTCTTTCTTCTGTCACCAGTATCTCATTGCTTGTTTGTCTTTTTTCTCTTCGTATAATTCTCTCTCTATCATTATCTCTCTCATCTCGTTTCTCTTTCCCCTCTCTATCATTTTCTCTTTCTTTACGTCTCTCCCTCTATTTCATTTAGTTTCTTTTTTCTTTCTTTCCCTTTCTCCTTCTCTTTCATTCCTTCTTTCTGTCTCTTTCATTCCTTCTTTCTGTCGCTTTCATTCTTTCTTTCTGTCTCTTTCATTCCTTCTTTCTGTCTCCTTCATTCCTTCTTTCTGTCCCTTCCATCTGTTTATCTCCCCCTGCCGATGCGTTGGCTGCTGGACGCGGTGGTCTGGGAACGAGGACACTTCATTTGCGAGTCACGCTGCCCCGGCTGACTCCCGTCACGAGTTTGTTTGCAGCAACTCCCCGCAAGATACAACAGAAGAGGGGAAGTTATGATGTCGTGTGTTACGTGACTAATTTAACTTCCGGCCTTCGTTATTTTTCTTTGTTGGTTAGATGAACGGTGTATCTGTCGAAACAAAAACATTGGTCAAATATTTCTCCTTCGCGTTTGAGTTCGTTTTGTTCTCCAGTTGGCAAATGGTATTTCAAAATTTAATTACAGCAGATTTCATAGTTCATTAATTATTTTAGAAGCTGGATAATTTCGAAACTGAACAACGATATGTGTATGCTTAATTGAATGATATTGCATTATTCGAGAAGTTTTTTAGTTACATTTTATTTTCGTTTGTTTTACTTATTAAATAATATAAAATTTACACTTTCATGTTATTCTTATATATTTTATTGTTTATTTGTAGATTCTGTGCCAGATAGTACTACGATATTCATACCGGCTAGAAGAGGAATATTAGAACTTCGAAACGAATAAAACTGTTCGTCATTAATTTTACTAGATTGGTAGCGTTTACCAATATATACAGGCGTATTTAAGAACATAATTAAAAATGATATTAATCCATATTTCTGAAATTGAAGGTATTTCAACGTAGATCATAAAACACTGATTCATTTTAGTTTCTTCGTTTTCTTCCTCTTCTTCGATGGCGCTAAGCGTAGGTCGTGCTCTCACCTCGCCAATACTACTTCGCCTCTAATTTTCTCTGCTTTCCACAGCTGTTCTCCATATTCTTATCCCCAACAATTCAATTATTTTTTTCAAGTAACAATTAATTGTGTTTATACATACTCATCAATTTTCTCCAACTCTAGCATCAAATCTAGTTGAAAATCACGTCCACTAATGAAAAAAAACAACATTGGTATAAAAACCAGAACGCGAAAAACTGAAATTTAATTACTTTTATATTTGTTTTTAAGTGATAATGCGTGAAGAAGCTTCCGGGATCAGCAGATTGAAATTTTATTAAATATTTATTAAATTGCTTTGTACTATTTCATATTTCACTTCCTTAGAACAGTAATGCGTACTAACTTAATTGGAAATAGCAAAATTAGGCCGAAAATCAGGTCCCCATTTCTTCCAAAACTACATAACGGCGCCGTCGGTATGAAAAGGTCATGGAACTATACGCGTCCGTTTAAAACAGATTTCTTTGTAGTGTCTCATCTGTGAATGCCCTCGCGGTTTAGCTCTCATTGGTCAGCGTGCTCGCTTTCCATGACGCGACACCGAGTTCGATTCCTGGTTGGGCAAGATTATAGTGTGCGTTTCCTTACAGTATGTGTGGCGATCAGAAAACACACTTCTCAGATTGAAAAGACCACAGTTGGATGTAGATCGGAAAGACTAGCGTAGGGATGTCTTCGTGCTAACCACACGTACACCGTATCCCATGGTCGCGAGGCCGGGTCGCTGCTGGTAGCCCCTAGCCAGTACGCGGGCTGTCGCGCCAAGGACAGACACACAGTTCATCTGTGAATTGATAACTGAATGTACCATGGTAGCCACAGCGCTTGATGGCGTCGTATGGCGCTGGCGAAGTGAAGCCGCTGGCGCAGTCTTGCGAGGCGGCCGAAGCGGTCGGGGCGGCGCTTCATTCATGGCGAGATCGAGGGCGCGCGGAGAAAGCCCGGCCGACGCCCGACTCCCCCCTTCCCTCCCCTCACCGCTTCTCCTCCAGCGCCCACGGCTGCGCGGCGGGCGGCGTGATGGAGCCCCCTCCCCTCCCCCCACCTACCGCGCTGCTCCTCTCTGGAGAAGGAAGCCCCTGGCCGGCGCTCACGAAGCTTCCACCTGGGTTGCCGCCGCCCCCCCGCCAAGGAGCGCACCCACTGCCAGCCTCACGGCGTGACATAGCTCAGTGGCAACAACAGTTGCTGCTGCAGTGTCTAACAGGGAGATTCTAGGGGTTGAGTGGAGGTGCATTTTAGAGACATCCTACTAGTTAGCTAGGTCGAATACAACCGCTGTCTGGAAGAGATCTCAAACGACTGGCTGCTCAGAACGATGCTTCACCGCGGTTTGCTTTCTCCGATGAACACCTGGCGAATACCGGGGAAGCACCCTAACAAACAAACCACCCACCGCATGTGATTTTTCCTGCTTCTTCCTTGCCGTATCATTGCCCCTTATCGCCATGTGTAAGTATGCACACATACGTTTACACGCACTGCACTACCTCTCCGTATGTCGGGAGACGAGACGGGAGCTTAGAGCTTGAGATAGCTGGGACGGTTCACTGCTGAGGGGGGTATTTGGAGGAAAAAAACAAGTATTTATTTATTTACGTCAAAAACAGTCAAAGGCTGTGTGACGTGCTATGGTGAGAAGTTATTGTACATTTATGACGCGGAGATTGGGGCTGGATCTCACGTTACAGCCGAAAACACCACCACCTCCTCCTAGATATCCACTACACTTGCGGAACTAATGAGGAAAATAGTCGACGCGCCTGGAATCACGATCTACTCTCCCACTAACGGGCCAGTATCGCTTGTCGTGCTGCGTCGTGCCGATTGTTAACGTGGCCGCCGCTTCCTGCTTCATTGTTTACACTACGAGGAACAATGAAGCGGCGACAGATTTACAAGCGGCGGCCACGGTTAGGCCCCTCAAGAGCAAGATGGCTGCCCTTGATGGCTTCGCTTGAGAGGCATCGCGTCCTCGCTCGTGCTTGTGGGAAGTTAAATTTGACGGTTTTATCTGATTGTACGAGTCACTTGGAATAATAATAATAATA
>BOPP01000006.1:18354968-18365803 GCA_017312745.1 Gryllus bimaculatus | reverse complement strand
GGTCCCAGCACGCGTCACGCCCCCGTCACAGCCCTGCCACCGCCGCTCCCTGCCTGAACGGTGCCCCAGAGCTACGGCAGTAGCAGCAGCAGCAGTGGCTCGGCGGGCCTCCCCGCCATCTCCGCGGCCTCTGCTAACCCGCGCTTGATGAAGACCGGAGCCGAGACCTTGTTTGGGTGTTTGCCGGCGGAAGGCGTCTGTTTGACCGAGATCGCGGTCCCGCGCACAGAATCCTCTCTCGCCTCCGCCGCCCCCGCCCCCCCTCCGGCTGCGCAAATACGACCGCACCGCCACACAGCGGCGGCGCGGGGGAGGGGAGAGGTGACTGAGGCGTTGCAATGGGGGCGCAGAAGAAGCCGACAAAGTGAGGAGATGGAAGCCGCAGCGGCAGGGGAGGGATTGCACTTGTGAGGCATGGGCGGAACATTCGCGAGGGGCACGGGCACACGTGAAAAGGAGGAATGAGGGGAGAGAGAAGATGCGAGAGGGGACATAAAGACAACGATGGTCCTGATGAATAAATTGAGAATATTTGTAGACAATACTAGAAGATAAGGATTCAAATAGAAGCGTAGGTGATGGATAAAAATACAGCAAAACGGAGGGAGGTGACTGAGGCACTCCAGTGGGGTTCTATGCAGGGGTGGAAAAGAGGACGTTACATTTGGTGGAGCAGAAAATCATTCGTGAGGGGTACCGAAGGATGCGAAGAGAAGGGAAGACAGAAAAGACAGAGAAGGTAGTAACAATGTTTTGGTGATTTTTTTAGAACAGTGCTAGAAGGTAGAAATACAAATAGAAGCATATGCGATTGCTTGAAAGAATAACAAAAAGACGATGTTGTTATGAGGAATATCACAGATTTCTAGAGGAAGACCGGAGGTTGTCGGTGTAGTAGACGTTAAATAAGACAAGAAAATAAAATGTGACAAGATTACATCGAGTATGCTAACACCGTAAGCGATTTCCTAGAATTATATGTAGCAAGTGAATGGATGAAAATAGCGAGTAAGAAAAGGGGTGGTCGTGATATAAGACGTTGTGGCGGCTTGTGGCGACTTGTGGCGGCTTGTGGCGACTTGAGGCGACTTGAGGCGACTTGAGGCGACTTGAGGCGACTTGAGGCGACTTGAGGCGACTTGAGGCGACTTGTGGCGAAGTAGGGAGCGGTGGATAGCTGTGAATATTCTGCGGGTCAGCGCCTGGAAGAGACGAATAGCAATGATTAACATCGGGCAGCGGGAAGCCGTCCGGTCTCTCCGCGACAGCCACCGAAGTAGCGACGGAGACTCCACAAGAACCTCTCCGGCTGCTGCTGCCGCCGCTGGCGTTGTAATATGCGCCACACGTCCGGCGCCCCGCGCGCGCCCGAGACCTCGTTTCCGAGACGCCCTCCGCCGCCCCGCCCTCAGCGCAACTGGCGAATTTGTACAATGGGGTCTCCGGCCGCGAACGGGTCCGGAACAGGAACCGCCCCCAGTCCGACTCTGAGACTGACTCTGAGAAAGCGAACCGTGGAGGAGAGGCGTCGCGGGGATGCTGCTTGCTATGCCTCGCCAGAGCGCGACATTATGACGTGTTCCACGGAGTTGAGTTGGCTGAATTGAGCGGTATTGTCGTGTTTTACTGAAGTATTAGGACGGTTGTAAAATGTAACCACCGGGTTACCTCCAGTTGCAGTGTTAATAAATATATCTACGGAGAAAGATTTAGAATTGCAACTACTTTCACCATAGACTCTTTTTGCGTTATTTCATTTCTGTAAGAGTATATGTTTCAATTATATTTATTGTCACGGGTTAGCCGGATACTATTTTCTGTATTTCATAGTTTTAAATTAATATATGATTTAAAATTATTTGTTTCAATTATTTTTATTTAAATTTAATTATTCAATTATTTTTTCCTTCAAACATTTACTGTCATCTGTCTCTGCGCTCCCTTATGTTACATTTATTTTTTTAATTTTCCTTTTTCCTTCCCCTATTCAATCTCTTTATTTCTCTTTTATTAGATTTTTTTCTTTGTTTAGTGTACGCTCCATATTCAATAAGAAATATTAAATCAGAATTTTCCGTCTTCTTTGTTTTATGTTCTCATAGTACTATTCTTACCACTCAACATCCTGTATTCTCATCCTCCTTTACTTATGTCCCTTTCTTCGTCTTGCACAATTATATTCATTTATCCATTTTTCGAACAATTGATAATATATTCCTCTTTATCTTCTTCATACATTACCAACCACCGTGTTCCATCTCTAATCTACAATCCCATTGTCCCCTTTCGTCCTCTTGCCTCAGTCATCCTTTATTGACCCTCCTCTACCTCCTTGTGGCTGTGTCCTTCCCAGCGGCGCATTTCCTGCTCTGCGCTGCGCCCTCCGCTCGCACCTGCGGCGGCTCGGGCTCCCCCACGGACGGCGCCCGCCGAATGGGCGATGGGCGTTGGGCGATGGGCGACGGGCGATGGGCGGGCGTTCGCCCCGGGAGCGTAATTGCGGAGCTTTGTGCTCGCGCTTCGATTCGCGGCCGCGCACGTCAATTACGGCATCAGGCGCGATAAGCCGGGCCACGCCCCCTCCGCCCTCCCAACGGGTAGCCCGTGTCGATGGGCCGGCGCTCCCGCTCGCTGGCTACGCTGCTGCTGCTGCCGCTGTTGCGGCTACAAATCGCGAGAAGATATGATCGAGGTCTTGCGAAGGAGGTTCGGTGAGAGACTGCTCCGCCCCGCCTGCCCCGCCCGCCCCGCCCCGGCTCCCGCCCGCCCCGCCCCGCCCCGCCCCCCCCCCGCCCGCCCCCGCCCCCTCCCCGCCCCGCCCGCCCGCACGCCTTGTTCTTGCTCCTGCCTGACGTCTAATCCTCAGCCTCGCTCATTGCAAATAAAGCGAAACGCATAAAGTAATGCGCTTCGAATAAATGCATTTAATAAGAGGTGAATGTTAATAAATATTCGAAAGCGTTGAAAAACTTGAATTGATGACGCAAATATAAAAAAAATCCCATACCATAGAAATAATTCCACATAGTACATTTGAATGGGCAATCTAAGTGCTTCTTTTTTAGTTTCTAATTCATCCACTTTGTATACGTCCATCATTCGTTTCGCTATCAAATCTGCCGAGTCTCTCACCGAACCTCCTTGCAAGACACTCCGGCAGTATTCTTCTCGCGATTTAGTAGCACGCAGACAGCTCGTAGCAGCAAGGCTACGACCAGCGAGCGGGAGCCCGCCACGACACGGGCTACCCGTTGGGGAGGCGAGGGCGCGGCCCGGCTATCGACGCCTGATGCCGAATGACGTTCGCGGCCGTCGATATCGAACGCGCTAGCACAAAGCTCCGCAATTACGCCTCCGTGCGAACCCGCCCGCCGCCATCGCCCGTCGCCCATCGCCCAACGCCCATCGCCCATTCGCGGGCGCCGGTCCTGGGGAGCCCAGAGCCGCCGCAGGTGCGAGCAGGCGCAGCGCAGAGCAGAAAAATCGCGCTGGTAAGTACACAAGCCCACAAGGAGGTAGAGGAGGGCAATAAAGAGACTAGCAAAGGACGAGAAGGACAATGGATTGTAGATCTAGAGCATGGAACACGGGCGTGCGTAGAGAAAGGAAGATAATAGGAATATATTATCAATTGTTTCGAAAAATGGAATGAATGAATATAATGGCAAGAGAAGGAACAGAAAGGAACATAAGTAAAGCGATGAAAAACAGGGTGTTGAGTTAAGAAAGTTCTATGAGAACATAAACGAAAAAGACGAAAATTGGCTGAATTTAATATTTCTTATGAAATATGGAGCACACCAAAACAAAGAAAATAAAATTCTAATAAAAGAGAAATAAAAAGATTGAATAGGGGGAAGGAAAAAGGAAATAAAAAAAATAAAGGTAACAAACGGAGCGCGGAGATAGATGACAGGAAATGTTTAAGAAAAAATAATGAACTAATTAAATTTAACATAAAAAAATAATTGAAAAAAAATGAATTTGAAATCATATATTAATTTAAAACTATGAAATACAAAAATAGGTATCCGGATAACCCTGACATAAATATAATTAAACAGTTATACTCTTACAAAATAAATAACGCTAAAAACAGTCTATGGTACAGTAGAGTTGCAATTCCTAAAATCTTTCTCCCTATATATATATTTATAACACTGCAAACTGGTAACCCCGAGTGTTACATTTTACGACCTCCAATACTTCAGTTAAAACACGACAATTACCGGCTCATTTCCCATCAACCTCAACTCCACGGAACACTCATAATGTCCGCCTCGTCGACATAGCAAAGCAGCATCCCCGCACCCTCTCCTCACGTTCGCTCTCAGATTCATGTCCTTCAGGAGTCGGACTGGGCTTCTTCCGACCCCGTTCCGCCGGCAACCCCCAACAAATTCGCCATTGCGGGCTGAGGCCGGCGGCGCGGAGGGCGCCCTCGGAAACGAGTCCGGGCGCGCGCGGGGCGCCTACGTGTGGCGCATTAATTACAACGCCAGCGGCGGCAGCAGCAACCGGAGATGTTCTGTGTGGAGTCTCCGTCCGCTACTCGTGGCTGCGCGAGAGACCGACGGGCTGCCGCGGCCCGATGTAATCAGTTGCCTATTCGTCTCTTCCAGGCGTCTGACCCGCAGAAATCACAGCTATCACACCGCCTCGCCTTACTTCGCCACAAGTCGCCTCAAGTCGCCTCAAGTCGGCCTTCAAGTCGCCTCAAGTCCCCTCAAGTCCTCAAGTCGCCCTCAAGTCGCCTCAATCGCCTCAAGTCGCGCTCAAGTCGCCTCAATCGCCTCAAGTTCGCAAGTCGGCCTCAAGTCGCCCAAGTGCTCAAGTCGCCTCAAGTCGCCTCAAGCCGCCACAAGTCGCCACAAGTCGCCAACAACGTCTTATATCACGAACCACCCCTTTTCTTACTCGCTATTTCATCCATTCACTGCTAATATAGTCTAGGAAATCGCTACGGTGTTAGCATACTCGTAATTAATCTTGTCACATTTTATTTCTTTCCTTATTTACGTCTACTACACCGACAACCTCCGCGTCTTCCTCTTAGCAAATCTGTATATTCCTCATAACAACATCGTCTTTTTTGTTATTCTTTCAAGCAATCGCATATGCTTCTATTTGTATTTCTACCTCTAGCGACTGCTTCTAAAAATAAATCACCAATAACATTGTTACTAACCTTCTCTGCTTTCGTCTTCCCTTCTTTCGGCATCCTTCGGTACCCCTCACGAATGATTTCGCTCCACCAAATGTAACGTCCTCTTTTCACCCCTCAGAGAACACCCACTGGAGTGTGCCTCAGTCACCTCCCTCCGTTTGCTGTATTTTTATTCCAATTCACACGCTTCTATTGAATCCTTAGCTGCTATAATAGTCTACAAATATTCTCAATTATTCATCAACCACGTTTTGCTTTAGTGTCCCCTCTCGCATCTTCTCATTCCCCCTCATTCCTCCTTTCCACGTGTGCCCGTTGCCCCTCGCAATGTTCCGCCCGTGCCTCACAAGGCAATCCCTCCCCTGCCGTCTGTGGCTCCATCTCCTCACGTTGTCGGGCTTCTTCTGCGCCCCCATTGCAACGCTGTCAGTCACCTCTCCCCTCCCCCGCGCCGCCGCGGTGTGTGGGCGGTCTATGTTGCTCACGGGGGGGGGCGCGTAGCGCGAAGAGAGATTTCTGTGCGCGGGACCGCGATCTCGTGCAATACAACGCCTTGCCGCCGCAAACACCCAAACAAGTCGCGGCTCCGTTTCATCAAAGCGCGGTTAGCAGAAGCCCGCGGAATGGCGGGACCCGCCGAGCCACTGCTGCTGCTGCTACTCCGTAGCTCTGGCACCGTTCAGCCAGGACGCGGTGGCAGGGCTTTGTGACGGAGGCGCGAGCGCGTTCTGGACGAGGGTCTGTGACGGCCGAGGCTGTGACGAACGTGTGCCGAGGGGACTGTGACGGAGTGACTGTTGGACGAGGGACTGTGACGAGGACTTGACAAGACTGTACGAGCTGTGACGAGGACTGTGACGAGGACTGACGACGGGACTGTAGACGAGCGGACGTGTGGACGAGCGACTGTGACGGAGGGACTTGGACCAGGTTGGAAACTTTGGGGACGAGACTGTGACGAGGGACTGTGACCGAGGACTTTGACGAGCGACGTGAACGAGGGACTGGACGAGGACTGTTGACGAGACTTGTGACGAGGACGTGACGAGGACTTGACGAGGACTGTGACGAGGACTTAACGAGGCGGACTGTAAGGACGAGGACGTAAACGAGGACTGTTGACGAGGACTGGACGAGGACTGTACGAGGGACTGTGACGGGAACTTACGGGGAACTGACGGGGAACGTGGACGGGATACTGTGACGGTAGAACTTTGACGGGGAACTGTACGGGAAACTGTGACGGAAACTTACGGAACTGTGACGGAACCCCTGTGCGGGGAACTGCGACGCGGAAAACTGTTGTAGAGTGACTGTGACGGGGAAACTGTTTATGAGTGACTGTACGGAAACTGTAGATGAGTGACTGTACGGAGAATTGAGACGGGGGAACTGTGACGAAGGACAATACCCAGCCGCACCCTTAACATAGGCGCGACGGACTGTTCTGGGATTCGCACGGGAGACGAAAGCCGGGGACACGTGCAAAGTAAGAGGATCAAAGTAACGAGGATTATGAACACGAATGTAAGGAGGAGGCGACGAGCGACTTTGACGGAGGGCTCCGGGCGATCAGGGACCGCGACAGGCCGTCGAATACGGAGGGCCATGACGGTGACTAGAGGACATCGACAGAACTGCGTTACGAACTACGCAGGAAATTCCGAGTGAGACGTTAGCACGGGGAGCTTCGATTATGGTTTGCTTGAGTCTGCTGGGGTGTTTTACGACGGGTTCGGTGTAAGAAGGGGCGGTGGGCCGGTGACACGTGGCGCGGAGACGCAACTGCTTGCTCATAGTTCGTGCGGAGCTTCCCACGTCAGCGGTTCGGACACATAGTTAATTCTTCGTGTCATACACGACCCGCTGGCGGGGAAAAAAAGAGAAATCTGTGCCCGGGAGCGGAAGGAAGTCGGAGAACAGCGTTCCTTGTAAAGTTTGCAAGAGATGTCAACAAGTTTTGTTACGGCGAATGAATGTATTGTCTCGTTTCTTTCAATAAACCGTTCAGTCTTTCGTTTAATGAAATAAGTTACAGATGTGCCACTTCGTATAGGTTTCCTCCCAAACGAGAAGGGGGGTCAGGAACTGGAATAAGTGGAGAGTATTGCCAGGGGGTATACGCGGCGCTCTATTATTACGGGAAAAATGGTTTCGGAGGAGGCACAGAAATGTAACTTGCTAGGTGAGGAATAAGGGAGGATCAGAAGCGATGCGAACGTGACGACTTATGCAATTAGTATTAGATGGAAGAATTCTCGGAATGGATTGCACCTAGTAAATAACGGGCTGGATGATTTGCTCATTGAAGAGTATGCTATGATCTACGGAAGAGAGAATGATCAGAACTTTGCTTGGAACATGAAGGAGAATGCAATCCATAAATCGTTAAAGTAAAAACTAACTTACACATCTAAGTAAATGTATCGTTATATTTACACCAAATATATAATTATATTTCAATCTAATATATACAAAAAACCCCAAAATATCCAAAATGAAAAAATAAAATGAAAAATAAAAATACTCGTAGTGCTCATAAGTTTTAAAGTAAGAAAGAGGTCTACTTGTTTATTGTGGTTACTACCCATGTTCTCACTTTCGGGAAGATAGGGAAATGAAGACATTTGTAAAAGATAAAATACTCTTAACCACTCATATATCGAGCCTTTCTGAATAACAAACATAGTATTTCTATTATTGAACTGCCTTCTTGCAATTTTCTAAAGCATTATAAAAACTACTCCGTTTAAACAACAGTATTTCCACAGAATTAAAGCAATACATATGTGCATAACTACTGATGATGAGCCCATATCAACAAATTACCTTTAAAATTACACGAGATAATTTTTAACGTTAATTCCGTTGGAAACACACATTTACTTACACTTTCTTGTGAACTTTTTTTTGTTTAATTCTTATTACATATTTACTTCAAGTACAGATATAGCTACTACAGATGTATAATTTAAAAATAATTCAAGTACTAACTTATTACCTGAAATATTCTTGACTAAGTTTCCAACCTGTACTATATTAACGTTCCAAAAAGATTAAAAGTTAACTTCACGAAGGTTTAAACCAACTCTTCTGCAAATAATTAGAAAAATATGCATTATATATCTATCTATATCGTATTAATTTTACATGAAAGATATCATTAATTTATCGTTGCATCTATATTCTCTACAATTCATAGCAGATTTTAACGAATGACAAGTTATGTCATTACTAATACACTAAAATTTGTAGTATTAATGCTGGTTATATTTTTATCTCTATTTTTTATAGAAAATTGAAGCATTTTCCTTGCTCACCAAAACAAACATTCTAAATTTCAGCTTCTGTGTTTACTTTTGTATTTCGAGAAATCAATTTATTCATTACAGTGCTGAGCAAAAAAAAATTCACAAATGAGTACATTGAAAGAATTCGGGGTAATTGCAAATGCCGCTGATTCGGCCAGCACGTTTCCGGTTGTATTGCCTGGGTCTTAGCAAGCCATTGGGAAGATACGACACACAGTGCTGTCACTACAAGAAGAAATTCTCAATGAGCAGATTGAGAACGAGAGCCACAGAACACATTGATATTTTCTGGAACCGCAGACTAGGGTCAGATGACCAAAAAAGATTCCCGTAATCTTCTGCGGCAGCGAGCAACATGTCCAACAGCTGGACAACCGTTTGTGAACCCGGCAGATCGATGTGTGATAATATAAGCACTACGGGTCGCATAGCGACCCGGTATTCTTGAAGTAACTCCCCCCCCCTTAGGCACGCCCGATCTATAGTGTGAGCATTATCAAATAAGACTCAACGTAACCACTTTAACCTCTATATATTGACGAAACAGCACACGGGTTACAAGTTCTTGTGCATATACTTCGGGAAATATGGTCACGACGCCCTGGCAAAAATCTGGATGAACGGTTTTTGTCGTGGTTAAAGTTTTCCCGCACGTTTTAGCAACAAACGCTCATTCTGGGGGAACACAGACCCATAACACGTAGGGAAAAATCGTTATCGCGAAAGTGATAGCAGTTCTTAATTTTCTCGCATTCGTGGTTTTCGGCAGGAAAAGTGCTTTTTCTAGTGTTTGATTACAGAGTCCGCGGGCTTAACAGTGTTCCTTTCGCACGTGCAGGTCGTCAAGTCCGCCTGTTGAAGGGGGCAGTGAATTGAGGCAGGAAGGTCGCAACGATAGCAGAATGATGCGCAAAGGCTTGACTTGTACTCAGGACGTCGGTACGAGCTTCAAGATTCGTCTCATGCGCTGTAGTGAAAGTAAGAAGGGAAGGCATTGTCAGTGTCTGGTAAACTTACATCCCCCAAAAAGAAGGTGCACAGCATCACCGGAAAGAGGGTCACGGAATAAGTTGATTATTAGCAACATGGATGGAAGGCATCCAGGGGAGAAGTTTAGGCAAAGCAGGCACCACAAAACACAACGCACGAAAAGTCAGAAGATCTGCTGGAGTAAATTAGGATTTACAAACGGCACAGGTTGGGCCGCATGTGCGTAGGAAGAAAACAGTAAGCGTAGACTTGCCGCAGAACAAAGTACGTTAGACGCACAAACAACGACAAGTGCAAAGAAGAAAGGGCAGCAAATGCACAAAGAGATGGCATTAAAAAGGCCAAGATAGATTGCCGCAAAATTCAAGGAAAAAAAACAAGCACAGCGTGCGCGGAGCCAAACAGGTGTGGGCGACAAAAGAAATGCGCGGAATACAGAGGGGGTGGTGCGGAAGGGGGTGTTATAGAAAAACTGCAGGATGTGATCGGGGGAGTTCAGGTACGGGGGAAAATGATTCACCCCAAACGGAGACCAAATTGTAAGTGGAAAACAGGGCCATCGAAGAGTCGAGGTACAACTAGTGCGCCCAATATAATTGACACGGGAAAATGACGGATAGAATTAGGACTTGCGGAAAGAGAGAAAAAAAGAAGAAGAAAGGAATACAGTGGGGAAGACGAGAAGAAGAGCAATGCAAAAAACTAGGAGGGAAAGCAAGGAAACGCAAGGGGCACGAAAACGGGATGAAACAGAAAAAGAGGATGGGAGGTGCACGATAAGAAAAAGCAAAAGATGAAAAGGTGGTGACGAAGGACGGAGCAGGGTGTGGAGACATTAAAACAGCTGTGGAAAAGAAAGAAAAACCCAACAACAAAGAATAGGAGGGCAAGACTGGATGTAAGGGAGGTGTTAGGGTTGGGGGCGGTGGTGATGATATTAAGCGCAATAAAGCGACAGAAATGCAGTGCCGTAATCGCGGAAAAAACCAGCAGGACCGTCCAAGGACAACCGAGTGAAGAGAGTGCACAGGAGGGGAGAGCACACAGATCGAGTGACGAGGGAGAAGAGGAAGAGCCAGAGCAAGGCCATGCCGGCACACCAGCACGAAAACGGTCGAGCCAGCGGGCAGCCGACACGCCAGCCGCACCCAGAAGCAGCAGCGTCAGGGGCGGGCCCCGTCACCCCGCCAGCGCTGCGAATGAAAAAAGCGTGCGCGGGGGGGGCGGCGGGCGTGAGAAGAGGGCGGGGAAAGAGAAGAGCGCAGGCCGCCGGGCTGGACGAGGCCAGGCGGCCGGGGCGCCGCGCGCGGCCGGGCTGCACGAGACAGCCTCGCGAATTGGAGAAAGTAGCGAACCGGAACCCCCGG
>BOPP01000006.1:18342971-18354943 GCA_017312745.1 Gryllus bimaculatus | reverse complement strand
AGGAGAGGGGCGAGGGAGTGCTCACCCGGGGCCGTCGCTCGCTCCTCCTGCGCGTGCAGCCTCCGGAGGGTGTCGCCTTTCTCCCTCGCACGTGCCACGCCCCCCTGCCCCTTCTGGTCCCGCCAGCCCCCGAGCCGCGCCCGGGCTCCTGCGTACAGGTCAACGCAGAAAACCTAAGGCGAGGGTGTTGAAAGCGTTTGGCACTGCAAGGGATATGAGCGAAACACTCGTGCTTCTTTGCTGATGAAAACGGCTTTTATTGCGCAGATTTCTAATCTTGTTCATAATTCCACTACATATAGTAAAAGTGGTAGTAGGGATTCTCAAGAAAACGTTCACCGTTTGCATTTCTTCATAAGTCACATACAGTTTTTTAAAACTATTTTTGATTAATGATTTTAATTATTAAATACGTAAATGGGAGTGAAAATTGTTTTTTTGTTATGTATGTTCTAAGAGTTTGATTTTATTAACCTCGTTCATACATTATACATAAACATCATTTAAAATGGTTTAGTAGTTTTCTTCAATGCATTTCAGCTTCTTGTCCTCTTTACTTTTATTTCATTTTTCCTCTTACTTTACTTTTTCGTATTAGTCTGCAACAATATTTTTTCATTGCATTTTTCCTCTACAAAATACTTGTTTTTTGCACTATTCCTTTCTCTACACTTATATTCTTGGTTACGTTATCTTTTCTGCTTCTTTCATCTTTTTAAGTCGACTTTATGATCTCCAAAATGATTCTTAGCCTATTAGAACTGATAGTAAATACATTATAATTTACTTTTTAGTTATCCATTAATGCTCTCGCATTCACGTCGTCACTAATTACGTTGGTTAGTCACCTCACCCACCATGATGTGTTATCTTCAATTACTGTTATGACTGTCATTGCGAGCGTCCTTTTGTTCTACGACCCACTCTAATTGTCGGAGTCACTCCATGCCAATCTCATCGGCTTAGATAGCTCAGGACATCAACTGATGTCACTGCTGTACCTATGACCAGGAGGACCTAGTGTTCGAGGCGCGACGGCGGCAGAATTTTCGGAACTAGCTAGAAAACTAGGTCAAATTCAGTCGCTGCCTGGTGGAGAATTCTAGCTGGCGGCTGCTGCGATTGTTAATTTCCTCTGGTCTCTCCGATAAATATCAGACAAATGCCAGAGAAGTACTCTAATGAACGGGTCACGGACCGCGCGCGATCTTTCCTACCTCTTCCTTGCCCTATCCTCATTCCTACTTACACATATTCACACGTACATATCATATTCGCATTATCACATAGGATGTGTGACCAGTCGGGAGCTTAGAGCTTTTCCCGGTTGGGGTGAGAGATACTTGGTTGGCGAAAACACTCGCTATACGACGTTTAAGTCGGCATCGGATCTCACCATCCAGCCAGGGGAGACCACTCCTACCGCCAAAGAAAAAACACGTACACTACTCGTATGGGACGGAATCACTAATACATCAACTCATGTCTCTCTCTCTCTCTCTCTCTCTCTCTCTCTCTCTCTCTCTCTCCGGCTTCTCTATCTAATACAACGTAAATATTCTAGACGAATAATCGTACGTTCGCCCAAAAGGAAGGTTTAGAACAAATGTTAATGACAAGACACAAATGAAGCAGGAAAAGAAAAGGGAAGGAGAGGGGATGTTTTATTCAAAACCCGAAAATGATGAATAAAGTAATCTTCCTTTATTTTTCATCGCACTCTTCTGTTAACCATCTGCGTTGTGATTTACATTATTGTATTAGAAGATTTTAGTTTATGAACCCCGCATCCAAGAACTTTTAAGCAAAATTTGATTTCCTTCTTCAGAGAAGATATATGATATGAATCTAGTTTGTGCAAAAAAGGCAAAGCAAATACTTGTGTAAGAGAGCACGTGAACAACATCCTTCTCCAAAATTGTTTCGAATTCAATTTTCCCCAACCCACCACTGCGTATCACGATTGGATCTGCATCGACGAATCCAGCTACTGTTGATTCTGAATGAAACATGAGAGATTGGACCTACCCCACTCAGAGATATTTCCTGCGAGCTGTATAAATATGCTCGGTTTCCTAGGCACGGATCTAATTATGCTGGTAGCTTTGCAGAATGAAATGTTATTGATTCATGTTCAATTGTGATAGGCTTATACCCCGGCTCCGCAGAGAATTACAGATTGTGAGAGGATTAACAATTGATCCGGACTCCAAAAATTAATTTGGTCCATACGTACTGTTTTAATTCCCGTGGGAATATTGGATATTATCTGCTCGTAAACTATTTCATCATGTGTTAATCCGTTCATCCCGAAGTAGGTCGTGAAACAAAATGTAAAAGGGGAAAAAACGAAATGTCGTTTCATTAGCGAAACCCAGAAGCGGAGCGGGGCCAGTTGGGATTAAGTTGTCAAAACATTGGTTTACTGCGAAGTCTTGCGGGTGACGGGTGACACCTTTTAGTCGTCTGAAATCTCGTCTTCATTTGGGATTCGTGAGTATGAGATTATCGACGAGTTTTTTTTAAGTAGCTGAGTGGACGGCTTCACTACACGGACGAGAAGCCAAGAAGCGGCTACTTTAATCTGTCGTTTCTGTGGATTCCTCCGATCAATTTCAGGCGAATGCCACAGCTGCACTTTAATCAACAAGGCATAGATTGCTTGCGATTCTTTTTGTCCTATCCTCAGGACAGGTTGGACAGTCCTGCTCTCATATGACCCTTACACCACAATAACGAAAGAGAGAGGTTGGCTAGTCTGATCGGTCGTTTGTGTAGTTTTCTTCGATCAATTCCAGGAAAATGCTGGAACAGTACGTTAAAACTAGCAACGTAGTGCGGTGATAGTGTGGTGTCGATTACCAATTTATTATTACCAATTTATGAAGAACTTTTATTACAGTATATTATTGTGATTGGAAGTGATTTTATTTATAGAAGCTTCTTAGGAGGGAAGGTCCTAAGACGGAGTAATAACGATTGCTGATTTTCCACCTAAACCCATTAGGCTCCTGACTTGATAACTATTATAGAGGACAACTCTGAAATGTTTGTGTTCACTATTCCTGGAATTCTAGATTCACCTTCCCCAAAACGGCTCAGCGAACGCATGCGATCATTCCTTCCTATGTACAGGGTAGGGCAGTGAATTGTTGCGAGCGAATTGCTTATAAATTCGAAAGATCTTCAGTATTCCACGTACATGGGATGTGAACGAGTGAATTGTCATTTTGTGCGCGTCTCGTACTGAGGCCATTAGTTCCGTAACTATTGTGCATACTATATCCAGGGAGGTGGTAGTGTTTCTTCCCTGCCGAAATCCGAGATGCGGCTGTGGTGGTTTTCTCCTCCAGGTCTCTCCCCCCGCGCGGCGCCATTTCTGACGGTACCAGTTTTATACTCCAGACTGGTCTCCCAACATTCGAGGAAGCGAAGGGTTTGTATCTTTAGATGTGTGTGTGTGTGTGTGTGTAACGGGAAAGGAGGGGACAAGGATGAGGAAGAAAAGATAACACGCGGTCTATTTGTCAGAGTGCTGTACTGCCTATTCGCTTTGTATTTAGCGAGTATGCGGGTGTGAGACCGAGACTAAAATAGGGATGTAAAGTCGTAGGAAGAAGACCACGTCGAGGATGGAAGGAAAAGAAGTAGAACTCGTTTTTTGCGGAAATTGCAGGATTCAGTCGACAGATCTGAACCTCAGGGAGAGGCCCTGACCGGCCCGGCTGAACGGTTTGCACGTGTTCCAGGGACCACTTAAACGAGAGGCATCCGGCTCGTTAATGTGACCGAACCGCCTCGTCGGGTTTTGACGCGCCTCCTGTTTACGACTCCACAAATCAATGTTGCACCACTAATCTCGATGAATAAGACCCTGAGCCTCGAGCGTTTATGTGAACACTTAATTCCGTGCACACAAACGAAAGTGGAACGTATAAATCAATGCACGATATGGTATAAAAATCAGACGCAGGTGTTTTGAAGGATAATTTCCTCATGGGCTTCCTAATGGATGTTTTTAGGAACTGCTTGCGTAAATAACTGTTGTTCATTTGTTGTATACCTTTTACTGACATTTAGTATGTGGTTCATTGCCGAGACTGCAACACATTCCAGTAGTTAAGTGAGACAGGAAATACGAGTGTCAAAATAGTGAAATTGACGCCACATCTTCGTTTACCCTTGTAACATGACATATAAATATTTTTATACTAACCTCCCCTCCCTTCACTACCACTTGACTCGAATCCTTTGACACAACACAAATTTTTAAACCTTCATCAGAATGAAAACTTAAAGTAATTAACTTAAAGTATCTTTTAGTAATTATCTTGAATGAAATAATGTCACCCCCCCCATCAGCATTCACACATTCTTTATTTAAATAGTCAATTTTCTAATTAAAACTGATATAACTAACTGATATCTTGAAAACGCAATTTTTAGCCAATACTTTAATAGTTTTATTTTCCATTAATTCAAATTGTTAGATCTGATTTGGCCATGTAGGTGTATCCGCCCTATTTCAGAATGATTATAATCCTTTATGTAATATACCGCTATTAAATAATGTAATATGCCTTAATTTAAAAAAATCTAGTGAGTTAAAAACTTGAAGATAATGTTTATGTCAATTCTAAACCATACAAACACTACGTGTGAAGTTACGATTTCATTTTTTCACGTGTGCATCTCTTCTGTCCGTGTACTGCATTCGATCCCATCGGCATGGGAGATAAACTGGGTGTACGGGAGGACACCTGGGAGAGGTTCTCCGCGAGGCATGAGGAAGAGAAAGGAAATTTCGCGCGCAGTCCCTAACCCGTTTGTTAGGGCACTGCTCCGGCATTCGCCTGGTGTTGATCGGAGAAACCACGGAAAACTACTGATTAGAACAACCGGCCGCAAGAATTCTCCTTCAGACAGCGACTGAATTCGACTTTGCTATGTAGCCAGTGTCGAAAGAACTGTCACCGTCGGTACTCGAACCTAGGAAAATTCCTGAAAAAACCTGTAAAATTCAAAATTTCGAAGTTTCGTTTCTACGAGATCTGACTAGCCATTGGATTGAACCCTGCGGCACATCACCTCCGCCTGAGAGGCGTGAAGAGCATCCCTCTGCTTCCGGGTCAAAAACGCGCGTCAGCGACGCCTCTTCTTCGCCGAGGCGGTGGGCGTGGCTCGGAGTGGGAGTGGCGGGGCGCACCGGGTGACACCGCGCTCGCCGGCAGGCACCCAGCGGCACGAGGCGGCTTGTCTCGTCTTGCCTTCCTTTCTTTGAGCAGAGGCAGTGAAATTGCGCTCGTAATTACTCCTGTACTGAGGGTGTCCCTAATAGAAAGTACTTCGTGAAACTAAAAGCAGCACAAAAACAGAACAGAATGACGAGCGAGAACAATTGAATACCTTATTTGCGACGTGACATGCCTTAATTTCCGTTTGTTTTCTAAAAATTATACATGTCCAAGAGTCAACATTCTTAAGACACTCCCCCTTCATTCTGCCAAATGTGTTCAAATCTGGCGTCTCTCCTATGTTAAACGGTATCTGAAAACCGCTGACTCCTCTTTTGAACTATAACGATTAATTTAAATATGTTCTCGTTCTGAAAAATTGAATCTATATGGGACGTGCATCGCTTTTGAAAGTAAGTTTTTCAATTACGATCGTGAATATTTGATATATTTTACGAGAAATCCATTCTGTTTCATATATTAACTCGTATACTACATTTTGTGTAATTGACATAATTTACAATGTGGAATTTTGCTTTGATATTTAACATATTTTTTAATACATAAATATGGTATAAATATAATAAATTGTATTACGATACGCGAATCGTCTGTAATAATGTCGTGTATAATAAATTCAAATACGATTGTCTGCGCGTGCAGGATAAAATTCATCAGTCATTTATTATTCTAAAATGAAACAGACCCGTGTCTGAGTGTACGAAAGCACCTTCTGAAGTAAATTTATACACGATACTAATATTTTAATTTTATTAAACCACTTGCTGAAACGGATCTTTGTTGTCTTTCACAAATCAAGTGGGTGGCGCTGACCCTCCTGAAGGTCGCGCCGCCGCCGAGGAGCCCCCGGTGCGCATGCGCAGAGGCGCGTGGGCGGAAGCGCCTAGCAAGGACTCTTCGCGCCGACCGGTTCGGCGGCGGGCGCGACGCGCTCGCACAGGCGCGGCCCGAAAAGCTCTGGAGAGTACCTGCCCGCTACGAAGAGCCCTCGTGCTTCAGTGGCTACTGCACGCTGTTTCTGCCTACGGTTGTTTGAGGAGTTCGGTTCTTGCGGGCTTCGGTGTTTGTGAAAGTGTCGGAGATTTCTTTCTTATGCAAGTTGGAATTTTGTATAGTTAGAGGAATAAGTTGAAACATGACAATTAAATACATAAATTGGAATTGCATTGAGAGGCATGTAAGTTCGCATATTGCCGGGTAAGTCGACATCATGGGGAATGAAATTTTTTGCCAAAAGATTGAAAATGATTGTTTGTATTATGTTATTTTTTTCTTCATAATGGGTTCATATGTAAGACCACTGGTGATTAGCGTCTCTGAAATAGTGGAGCGACATTGGGCTACATGAAAGTTAAAAAGATATTACCAGCCATTTGATTTATTGGGTTGTTAGAAATTAAGTTCATTTTCTCAACACTTTTTCATATTTGATGTAGTATGTATAATTAAGTTGAGTAATAATTACCCTAAACTATTCGTAGAACGAACATTTCTATTAATCAAAGGGAATCGCATAAAGTTTTTGCACTCTCATTTTGTCTTTAACATAGTTTCATTCATCATTGTATTGATCATCTTTCCTATCTATAATTCATTAATTTCCTTCATTCCACTAATCATTATTCAGCCCCAATAGTTATCTTGATCACACGTTCACATGTCAATCCTAGCTAGGAAAATGGAAAATGACAAAAATCTCATATTTCTACAAACGTCAGCACTTCATATGCTATTGCATACAAACTCGACATTGTATATGACAGGCTCCGAAACAAAGCTACAAAATGGTGAAAAAAATCCTGTACTCATACCTAGAGATGAAAGTATTCCAAGAATTACCCAGCGCAATGTCTAATCATACAAGTCGTTAGTCAAACTTACGTTGTTGTGATACATATGCCATTGTCTGTCGTCTCCAAAAGTTTCATCTTGGTGCCTATCATATCAATGACACACAATGTTACCCAAATAAAAACAACATACAATAACGGTTTTATCCTTGTTTATTTAGCGACCAAAGACGAAATATTTATCTCTATACAAGCTGAAGCACCCTGCGTTTCACGGGTATTTATTAATTATAATCATCTATTAGGCAAGGAATGTAGTCTGTGTGGAGGGTATCTTTTGCCTACTCTGACCCGCCTCGATCTTTCTTTCCTGCCATTCTCATCCTGCTTCGTCCAATGATCCCACCCCTTCCTCCCTAACGTCCATGAAAACACCATAAAAACAAATCGTGAGTGGCGAAAGCTGTTATGGGGATTTTAGTGTTTTGTCCCGTTCCAGCTGGTAGATGTTGGAGTAGTACCGAGAATACTGTGGTCATGACCCGCATGTGGTCTTCCGTTATTTTCTCTAAAGCCTCACGTAAGAGCGATCACACAGACTGAGTTGTTTCAGCAAATATTAGAGCTGCGAATTGCGTGCGGTTTGACCTCTTCCAGGAAGCGCTAGAAAACACTCGTGCGTACGTCTTCCGCGTTGGAACGGAACGTGTTCATCTCATTCACTACAACATCGATTCGCAGCTTGTGGGTTGGGAGGCAGGGTTGGCAGGGGAGGCTCTTTGATGTGAAAGAGGATCCGAGAAATGAGCCTACAATTTTGGACATGCACAATAATGAAATCATTGGGTGAGAAAAAAATTGTATTCCAGCATTATAAAAGAACCTTTTCTGTTGCTAGAAATCGTTCATAATAGGAAATTTTACGGCATAAAATATGACGTATAAGATTCTCTGTCAGGAATGATTGCGGCATCAGTCAATCACATTCAGCCAATCGTAGCGAGAGAATCGGGGAAGGTAGAGCTAAAGGGAACAGCCGACCACTATTTACTCGCACGATGTCAAATACCCGAGTCGTCACTGGGAAGTTGTTTCGCAAAATTAAGTTTGATTCTCTTATAAATGTATAATACTGTTATACAAAAAATATAGTATGCAACTCGTATATAACGTTGCTTTATTACATTCGTACAAAATTTGAAAACTCGCTCCTAAAGTCGCTCGTTTTCAAAACACGTGCTCATGCAATAAAGCTTAGCATTATAAACTGATTACATAAACTACTATTGTTACATTTTGTTGAGCTTTATATGTACACAGTACTGAAAATAAATTAGTGAGATGATTGCGTTAATTTTTTATTTAAAAGTTTCTCTATAAGTGGGTCTATGTTAAAACTCACAATAGAAAAGTTTTCTAGGGATAAGAGACCATCCTTACTTTTAGTTAGTAGCGAAACGAGAGACGACAAACCATCTACATAAATCTTCAGGTGGTTTTAACGTTTCATCGACATACTTTTCGATGGGTCTCATCGTCCATGATTTCAAGGAAGGTTGTAAGGTCATAGGAAAAAAAACAAGAAGAAGAAGAAAAAGCTAGAGATTTATTGGCGGTCAGAATATTGTTCTTTGACCTTTCATCTTCTTGGGTTAACTGAACGATGGCTTGAGCCGTGGAAGTCATTAACTAAATAAACACCTATCAGTTGTTACGGTCAGTGACCGAGAAGCGTTCAGGAGTGGTCGACCCACATTATCGCAGTGTGTTCTTGTGGCTTACTTGCACTGTTTGTGCGGCTTGCTCTCATTCTTTACGCATGACCACCTTCGAATCACCACTTCCCTGCTGCAATGCACTCTCGCGATTTTGAAGTTTTAAGAGAATTTCACATCCTTTCCTTGCGTGCGCGTGCGAATGAAGCTTCAATCTGTTGAGTCTCGTGTACAAAGAATACCCGCTCTTCATACTAATATTTGAATGGAATTTTATGAGAAAGAATTGAATTGAATTTTTTTGTCTTACTTTTAGTCAACTTTCGCCAACCTCCTTAACGCATTGGCCAATAAACCGCTATCACCGATTATTTCTGGAAGGTACTCGGCACTGTTTAAGTAGACCGGGCTTTCGGGAATGGTGAAGAACGCAAATAGAAACATGAAACACATCCAAACCACACTGAAACTTCGTTGGTGTACGGGTACTTGTAAATTGTGAAGATGGCGTTTACCAGAACTGGTAACTTCGTATTTTCAGTTTTTTTTTCTTTCTATGAAAAGTATTTATTTATAATTGAAAAACTTTCTCATTCATTTCATATGTGATTATGGTTCCTTCCTACAGGCGTGTTATTGTCAAGAGTTTTGGTAATAACGTGGGTCGTACCGACCAACCGTAGTTAAGGGAACCGAAGGTATGAGTCATCAGTATGTATAGCAGAGAAATCTTTTAATAGTATCCTGTCACGTTGGTATGTTGACAGTTAAATGGGGGTAGGCAGTCAGGTATGTGGTCAGCTCAGGAAATAATCCTTGTTTGGGTTCTAGTCTTTGGAGTTATTTACAGGTAAGTAACACGACAAGGAATTCATTTTGAAGCGGAGATGAATAGACCATACATCATAAATCGATCGTACCTGTGTATGTGGATTGTTTCAATGTGAAACTAGTTCTTTAGAATTTTAACTACAAAAATAAGTTCCAAGAAAATTATTTTTTAGAATCGTATTGAAAGGCATTTCGACTCTCAATGCCAAGCAGAATACGGTAGTTTAGTTAGAATCAAGAAAAACTCATCTAATGGCTATTTTCTATTCAGCATTCTAATATTGGAATGAGCAAATTCACACATTCGATAGTGAATACGTTTAATTTGATCATTGTATTCGAGAGTCCGAGGGTAGAGTAGTGGGAGCCATGAAAGAAAACTATGTAAGACATTTTCTTAATAACAGATCAGTTTATAGTCAGGGATGAATAAGGAAAGCCGTAATTTATCTGCAAATTTTTAAAGACATGCAAACCTTTATAAATAGTATCATTATCCATTGTGTGGCGTTCTTTAACAGATCTGTGAATATTTCAGATATTTATTCATAAAGAAAACAAAAAGCTACAACCATTTTTGTGCGAATTGATACAATGGGTTTCCTCTGTGATGCGAATTTTTACATAAAACTACGGATGATATTGGCTTTGTTTCCGTGTTGCATTTATCCCTTTGCGCATCATATTTTTGAAGCGAAATCGGATGCCACATTTTTTGTGTAAATTACGTTTTGTCCGATTTTTGAAAGGTCTTAATATCGTGTGCTCTAGTTAAGGATATTTGTTTAAATGACATTTGTTGAAACACTAAGCTACATTCATGGTACCAAAAATAAAACTGGGAATATTTGGCTTCAAAGGAATATTACAGAAGAGGAAAATACAGATTTCACGGTATTGATTGAAAAATCGATGACAAATATCCATTTACAAGCCAAGAAAACGGAAGTATTAAAAGATAATGACAATTCGACGGAAAGATCAAGTTTCTTCAAATAAAATAGCCACTGGCCTGATCCTAAATGGTGATGTTGATGTTGATTTGTCGTAAACCGAAATGCTGGTAGACAACATTTACATTGGAGTAACTAAGAAACGAGAAATAATATTTTTCTTATTAATGTCGTGGATATCAACTCTTGGCAAAGCGTCTTAAGGACATCCAACGGGTGGGCATTCAATGTCCGATCCCCGAGACAACAGGAAGTAATATTCCAGGGGAATGTACTGGTATTAACACTTAATTTATAATTGGGTTTAATTTCGGATTGTCAGAGTTCATTGCACTTCCACCCTTTAGATGCCTGGAAGACATAAGTTAAGGTCTCCGCTGGATCCTACTGCTCCTTGGGTCTACCGAGTGGAGAACCCACACAACGTTTTCAATCTAACGACGAGATGTCCCTGGGGTGCATCCCGAAGCTTGCATGTTTTTGGGACTTCGGGAGCTAGCTCCTCAACACGCATAATATATTGGCACACGTAATGATTGGTAATGTGCAGCTGGGCTAATTCCTTTTTGATGGGTTAAAAATATGATAATGCTTTTGTTTCTATATCTTTGGCATTAAATTATCTTGGCGGTTAGCATTTTCAATGATACCTATTATGGGATTATGAACGATAAAGGTATTGATGTCATACACGAGACACTGGGAGTGCCCTGGCGCCACAAGCACATCTGAAAACATTAATGAATTTCGCGGGTTTCGAACTCCCAGCCTTAGTGTCAGTCTTACTTGGGCTCAGTACCGTATTTCACGAACTCTACTCACTTGACGTAATATTTGTAAACGTATTACCGTACGTTAAGTAAAAGTAAATTAATAAAATACTTGTTACGTAAACCTGATGTGTTTTAGACGTGCTTGCCCCAAAATGTGAAACATTTATTTTAAGTTATTTGTCATATGACTCTTTTAATTGTCGTACTAACAATGGAAAACTGATCAGTGGAGCTTAAAGAGCCGCCACATATTGCCTCAGACATCAAACACTACGACACACACCCTGGTGGTAGAGTTTAAATGTCTCAGGCACTATTTTGATTCTGAGTCTGCCGAGAGTTAATTCCACGTCAGAGAAACGGTTAGTTCCCGAGGCGGTGATTGCGCATGAGGAGAGGCCCACCTGAGGGACCGCGGGAGGAGCTGCGTGACCTTTGAGGATGGGGGGCGCAGGTCGCGGCGGCGGCGGGAAAGTGCGGTGTGGCGCGGCGTGGCGCGGCGCGGCGAGAGTGGAACGAGGAAGGTCGCGGCCGCGGCGCCCGTCGGGGCCTGCCTGGGCTCAGCCTCCGCGCAGCCGACGGCGCGGCGGGCGCGCCTTCATTTGAATAGAATGCCGCACCGCGCGGCGTGGCGTGGCGTGGTGCGGCGTGGCGT
>BOPP01000006.1:18323809-18328434 GCA_017312745.1 Gryllus bimaculatus | reverse complement strand
TATATATATAAATTGATATTTTCGAATAAAGAGTCTGTGTCTGAGAGAAATATATAATGATCGCATAATCTTCAAGATGATTTATTAATTTGTCTTTGGCTAGACATTTCTCTAATTGTGTTCAAGGACGAATTACGTATCAATTGTTTCAACTGAAGATCAACAACGTGCTTGTAACGGATGTTCTTTCTATTATCACCTATTAATATTATTAGTGTTTGGTTCCTCTTTCTTAACGATACTTCTGATTTCCATACATTCAAGTTAGGAATTAGGAACAGTTAATAATGGACATGAATTGACTGTCTCAGAAGTTTATTCTCACATTTCGAGTTCGAAATCTCAGATATTCAAAACGAAATATTACCTCTGTCACATGTACTATTTACATTCAAATACCGACTGTAGTAACTACTCATTTTATAAATGTAGCAACATGATGATATTATAACGATTCATTACCATTATGTAATAAACGTAATTTCTCGGCGATTGAAATTAAGATGCGCCATAATTACATTGTGACGTCATGAGTGAATTCTTCACGCGAGAGTACGTAATTCGTTGATACGAACGAAAACGCAACGCTGCACTCACAAATGACAAGAATAACCCTTTCTTCGAAAGTACTTTCGTATGGCGCCAGGCGGGCGGCTCCTGTTTCCTGCATTCCTGTGGGTGAGCGAGCTCCAATGAATTCCCGCTAGGCGCTGATGGCAACGCTCCTGCATTTTCCTATCGATCTCTACTCTAACTGCATAGAGCACGTGCTGCCTTAATTCCTGTGTGTGGGCGAGGAGAGAGGCGAATGACATCTGAGCAAGTGTTCACAGTAACTTTTGGCCTTTACCGGACATTCTACAAACTGTGGTTGGTTGAACACGAGTATATGTTGATAATGAAAGATGATTATGAATAGGATGTTAGTTTAGTTTGGATCCCAAGTGGTGTCAGCAGCAAACCACGACACAATCAACTGGTGAAAGTATCCAATGAAACTTATTTATGAATGACTTTATGTTTAACGCCTTATTCGTGACAGCTTTCTTTTTGTTGTATTAATTGATCTTGAAACAAGTTATGGGTGATTTGATACATATCATCTATTTAAAAACAATTACCTTAACCATTTATGTATAAATCAACTGCTGTGTAATATTTTTGGACAGAATGTGCTTTTGTAAGTTGAATTAATTCAATAAATTCTTTATTACGAATGCCGAAGCTACACCTGAAAAATAAGAATGTTTCCACGGATAGATAATTACAAACATTTGATTTAATTATGACGGAGGAATGCTGTAATAAGAGTTCGGGGAAATGGACACACCACGAAAAAACCAGCCCCAAAACACATTAGTTCAATACCAAATTTCACCATGAATCAACCGGAATTTGAACCCTGGTCTCGGCGCTGAAATGCAAACGGTCTACCCTTTCAGTAAAATGCTAGTATGCGTTTTGCTTCATTAGATTTCTGTATATGCATTAAACGCGTTGCGTTATAAGGGTTCTAATGATCGAATGGCAATAGAAAGCCCGAGGGTCTTTGGTACGAAGACTTTTTTTCCCCCGTGATCATTTGACCAGTTAACATCCAAGGTACATACAAAGTATTTTTTATTTAATTTTAATGATTCATATTTACTTACCTACCAATTAGGTAGATGTTTACTTGACTCGGTTTGCCTTTTCATATTTACTTCTCAAAATTCTCTTTCATAAACTCCTTCCATAAAAGAACACTAACAATAAATATTTCCGTCGTAACCACGATCCTTTCGAGGCAGGTAAGATATGCAGTGTATGCTCCGTATGAAAGGCATTGAGTAGCTATAACGTACCAATAAAAATTAAAATCAGCCGGTCTGTATGGGCGAGATCGTTAAGGCAGTAGTGCCTTAGCGATCTTGGACCGGACCACCGGTTCGACTCCCGCCTCGCGGATATTTGTCCTTTCTCTCTTTATCACCATATCATGTAATCTTCACCGCTACCATACCGTTAAATGTGATAGTGGTCGGTAATGACCTAGATGTTATCAAGACCTTAAATAACAAAAAAAACATCAACAAACATTAAGACCCTTAATTTTCGTTCGTCGGTTTCCAGCTTTTGTGTCCGTTCCGCGCATCGCCTGCACAATTGGTTCGTGTTGTGTTTGTGTTCGTCCTTCCCCCCCTTATCATCACCACATCATGTCATCTTCACAGTTCTCATACAGTTAAATGCAATAGTGGTCGGTAATGACATATATGTTGATGAGACCTTAAATATAAAAAACAACAGAAAAGAAATCTTCCTTCTGTCTCGGTTTCCAGCTTTTGTGATGGTTCCCCGCTTCGCCTGCACAATTGGTCAGTGTTGTGTTCGTGTTCGTCCTTTTCCCTCCGTATCATCACCACATCATGTCATCTTCACAGTTCTCATACCGTTAAATGCAATAGTGGTCGGTAATGACCTAGATGTTGATGAGACTTTATATTACAAAACAAAAAGGAAAATAACAACAACAAAAAACAGAAAAGAAATCTTCCTTTTGCCTCGGTTTCCAGCTTTTGTGTCTGTTCCCCGCTTCACCTGCGCAATTGGTCCGCAGCAGTTAGCGCCCGAGAGCAGCGACCCGAGGGCATTCCTGCGAGGCCGCGTCGCCTCGCGCTGGCGGCAGCGGCCGTGCATTCTTCCGCGGTCGGCGTGTCGCGTCGCGTCGCGTCGCGTCGCGCCGCCGCATTCGAAAGGGAGATCGCGTCCGCGTTCGCCTGACGGACGCCGCGGACATTCGAATGACACCGGGGGGGGGGAGGGGGGAGCAAACGCACCTGGCGAAGGTGGTTAACGGAGCCGCTGACAGGGTGTGGCAGCACGACGGCGCGAGGCGCTGGGCTGTGGCCGCACGAGAAAAGTGACGCACCTTGAACATTGTTTTTGCCACCGTTGTCTATAACTATAACCTGACTACGCCCGTGTTCCAATTTTTGTGCCGTCGGTGAACAAGAAAAATTGTCATTTTGCTGGAGAACGGTTTTCATATGAGCGGAGTGCGTTCAAAGTTAGTGTTTTCTCTTTACAACGGTTGTCTTGTGAACTATCATCATGAAATTTATAGTAGGAAAAATATACCATTTCTATACACCTTTTTATGTAAGTCAGAAAATGTTTTATTTGTGTTGTTTTTCTTGTAATCAGGCAAACTGAACTCTGCGTTTATTTCAAGGGTACCTAAAAGTTATGTTCAAATTGAATAAGCGTTTTGTGTTAATAAAAAATGTGACGCTTTTAAAAGACAGAATGGAGAGTCACTCTGCTGTATGCCATCAAACTATTAGGAACATTAATACAGTCGTAAGTTATATTTAAATTGCCATAAAGTATAATGCCTTTTAGCGTGTGCTATAAAACAATTGATGATGCACACATATCCTTATCATTGACATTTCAAACTTAATATATTAATATTTAATACACATACCGTGAAAGATGATTTCTTTGCCCATACCTTCTGAATTACCGAATGCCACTAAACTTCCACATGTTTGGCTGAGTTAATTTATTTCATACATGTGCTGTAAAATATTCTTTCTTTCCTCATACCTTCTAAATCACAGAATTCCACAAAATTGTGACATGTTTTTTTCCTGAATTAATTCGACGCAAGGACTTTTATTTCTGTGAGCTGGAGATAGCGTCCGCGTTCTCCTGGAGAAGTCCTGATCATCCGAATGAGCTGCCTGGGAAGGTGGGAGCGTTGGCGAGCGTGGTTAACGGGGCTGGTGATAGGGAGTGTCTTGAGTGCCTTACGAGGCTTTGGCACTTGAATGCCTTTCTAGCCAGTCGTGATTCTGAATAGTTGGTACGCATTCAACAAACGCACGTGTTATTGGAAGTGAGACGCATTGCATTTTAATCAAAGGATATTTCATTCCTGGTTTTGGAAGATATGTGAAAGACAAACACGGTAAAAGTCGACAAGAACAAGAACATTTTAGTCGTGGTCAGATTTAACCTAGAAACGATAATTTGTCTCAAATTAGTTTATTTCATGAATTGGTACATTTTGTGTGTCAGTGGCGGGTACAGGAAACAGTAATATAGGGAATTCCTCCTCTAGGAAAAGTTAATTTTAAAAAGAAACGAATCATAATGGTTGAACAAAATAATTAAAATAAATGACAGGAAGAAAGTTTGAAAGCTTGGAGTTACTGTGTTTTCATTACCACACCAAAATTACACTAAAGCATTAATTTTAAAAAATATTCAAACTGATAGAGTACATAATTATTTCTTGAAATCAGCTAATTGAAGAAAATAGATTAAAAACGTTCTTCAGATATTACAAAAATAATGTGAATACATACTAATTTGGTTGTTGCCGTGTAATCACTGGTGAATTTATTTATATAATTCTGTAGCTGTGGAATCATAGACGACAAACTAAAAATTGACAGTTTTTTAAAACATTTAAGGTCGAGCAGAAGGCATCAGGAAGTAATCCATTGAAGCAGCACAGCAACACGCTTGCCCGAACTAGTGGAGCCGACAGACCTCGAACAGCCCCTGAATTCGGAAGCAATTCGGAGTATTTTTACGCTGTATTTTATTATACAAAGGTTGGGGAAATTTTAAAG
>BOPP01000006.1:18306309-18318809 GCA_017312745.1 Gryllus bimaculatus | reverse complement strand
GTACTTTCCCTCAGATATTGGAGATGAAGTGGTGATTAATAACATTTTAGAACTTACCTTATTCCACATTTGGAGGATAGTAAATGAGATCAAATTTGCTTTTGTACGCATCCAGAAACTGTAAAGAATTCCCCTTTTTTGTACGTCCCTTATTTTGGATATTAATTTGTTTCTGTAATGTGTTCTAATGTATTGGGATATTTGGTTTTTATTATATTTATAATAATTTTCATTTGGGATAGCTGACCAAATAGAAGTATTTAGTCTTCCCTCGTACATCTGAGTGGAAGAAGCAATCATCCTTAATGAGACGATTAGCCTACTACTAAACCCTGTAATCAGTATACGATAGTTGGGAATTTTAACTTCTAAAAAATACAGTTCAATGGGCACTGTATTTGTATTTTTTAAATTGAAAATCAAAGGGAATTTTGTCGTTTTTGAGAGGTTGCAACACTTTTTACCTACAATTCCAAACAAATATGTGCTGCTACCTTTTATTCTGTTCCATTTATCGATACTTATAGTACAATACACCGCAACAAATTGATGACACGAATTTTAAAGTTTTTTTTATGAAGTAAGTAAATTTTTGTTGTTTTAACATTATGTACTGAAGTGTACACCCACTGTGAAATTATAAAAGGGTGGAAACTGTAGTAATTTATTTTTTCCTCAAGAGCCAGCATCCCTCTATATAGCATTCATACTTTGACATTGTCCTTGGTCTCCTAATAACACCTCCCATGGATCAAAAAACAAGTTGGACAAGTTTCAAATGAAATCTCTCTTTGTTTCAGGTGAGTGCTACAGAACACAAAGAAGCTTTAATGGTTGGACGAGGAACGCCATTCTGATGGTAAGAAGCTGAGGTGTATTACATTACAATCTTATTTGTAGTCATCAAAACAGGATAGCAGATATTATCTTGACACTGAAAAGAAAATTGCCTCAAATATTTGGTTTCTTCTTAGCCATTAAATGACTTTCAGCTAATTCAAACACTTTATTTTGAAAACAACAACAAAATCTGGCGAGATACATACGTCACTAACATTTGAAGAATAAGTCACAGTCTCTTCACAAGGTTAAATATCAGAAAATAACTTTATAAAGTCCTTTCCAAACATCTCCAGTGCAGGTTTGTAGCGTATAGATATATTATGTAGAGATTGCCTAAAGAACTCACACTGGAGCGAAATTAAATTCATATAAGTCTATGTAGAGCTTGCCTAAAGAACTCACACTGGAGCGAAATTATATTCATATAAGTCTGTGTCGTATTCTTCAAACATTTTGAAAGCATAGCTTCAGAGTCAAAGAAATCCAATTCTACTGCATCCCAGCAATATTCCAATCATGAACTCCCTTTCGTTTGTGGTCGTTTGCTCAGCAATCCATTTGACCGCTCGTTAAACACGCAACGCTCCGAAGCAAAGCAACCTGCCACGTGAGCCCTCCGCAGAAAATCCACCGTAATGCCCCGCTCTTTTTTGTGATGGCCGGATTTTGATAGGTGGTTCAACATCCATTAATGACCGCCGCCATCATTAACGAGCGTTGCGTGACGTCGGGCGGTGGAAAGCGCACCACCGCATTACGCACCTGCCCTCCGCTCATAATGCGCCAGATTAAAGTAGTCGCCCGTGTGGCAACGGACTGCTGGTCGGCGCTGCGCGGCGCGGCGAGGCAGGCGGCGAAAGGGCAGCCATTGGGCAGCCTTCCTCTGTTAGGTGACGCGCTACTAGTGCGGACTTACGCTGTCTCTACACAGGCACTGTTTCTTGCCAGTTATCGGACGACAGTGTTGTCAGTGATGTGTAAACACTTGCCAGATCACTCTGTCTTTCCGGCAGACTGGACAGCCCGATACGGGCCTTGGCAGACCAGCGGTGGCCCAGCCTCTCGGCCAAGGGGATCAGGGGTTCATCAGGCATGAATGAAATTTATCATCGTCACACAGCAATAGATTTACTGAGACATTTGATAAGGAAACAGCACAGTTATTATTTTACCTAGCCGTGTTTCTTACCAGTTATCGGACGACATTGTTGTCAGTGATGTGTAAACACTTGTGAGATCACACTGTCTTTCCGGTAAGCTGGACAGCCCGATACGGGCCTTGGCAGACTAGCACAGTTATTAGTTTGCCCGGCCGTGTTTCTTGCCAGTTATCGGATGACAGTGTTGTTAGTGGTGTGTAAAAACTTGCCAGATCACACTGCCCTTCCAGTTGGCTGGACATCCCGATACGGGCCTTAGCAGTCCAGCGGTGGCCCAACCTCTCGGCCAAGGGGATAAGGAGTTCGTATGGTTGGCATGAAGACATCCCTCCAATGTACTAGTCCCCTACGTACACTAGTCTTCTGAACCGTAGGATGGGATTTATCATCGTCACACAGCAATAGGAGACTGTTATTATTTTGCCACGGTCGTGAATCGAACCCGGGGTTACGCGAGCACGCTAACCAACCAGCTCCCGAATGCTACCAAATCACATTGTCCGTATTAATTGGCAAGTATTTACACCCCACAGTTTACGACTCACTGCTGTTCACTGGTATGTGTTCGTAACTGTAATTTCACTGACATGTGTTCCTTTAGTAGACAGTTCTCCCATGCGAAAAAAACTGTGTCTGGAAGTCTAAAGTGGTAGATGGATTATGTCTCAGGAGAACCACTCACAGTGCCCTCCACTCCTGCCAGCTCGTGACCTTGACACCACATTTAAATCGGAGTATAGAATCCTGTTTTCAATTCAGTATTCACTAAAGCTCGAAATACTATTGTGAGGGACTGTGGTGTTCGCCTGTGGTAGCACGTGCGTGTACGGGTGCCTGTGCAACGGCAGCGATTCAAAAGGCGCACGTTGCCGTCCAGTATTAGATAACGCGCATACGGGTGCTGGGAGCGGAGGTAAGACCCGGCCCCGAGGAGAAAGGGCGGCGGGCGGCGCGGCGCGGCGCGGTGGCGCATTCTTCCGTAATGGCGGGGCTGCGGGCGAGGGCGCTGGGCCTGCGGTCGCCCCCTTCCCCCCCCCCCGTTCCGCGTGGACGCGACGCCGCGCGACGCCTGCCTGCTGACGTCGTCAGGGCGCGGAGTTTCGGGACTTCCGGAGGACGGCGTCGGCGGAGTGGCTGGTCTTGCTTGCTGCTAATGTTCGTCCAGTATGTCCTATCGGTATATAGCAACATTTCGTGTGAAGTTCAAGTCACTCATGGCACATTGCGTTGCTTCACGTCTCGTGTTGCGTCTTGTCCCTTCATATCACGACCCACGATTTCATTTTGCAGGTTCGTTTATGTAACGTAAATGTGGCTTTGAATGTCACTTCGAAACAGTTCACTTCAGCTCATACCATGTCACTTCATGTAATATCACATCATACCATGCTTCTGGTTGTCGTCTGACGGTGCTCCATATGGTATGGCATCTGTTACTTCCTTTATGTCATGTGACTGCATATCATTCCACGATGCACTGTATCATTTCCCAGCCTATTTCTGCAGACTTCGACCCCGAGGTTCTAAGGTTCGAGTCCCGACAGTGAGGTATTTTCGGTACAATTCGTGCACAGCCTCTTACTGGAAGGAGAATTCAACCCGCGGGCTGCTCAGTAGTTTTTCGTGTGCCACTGTTCTAAATATAACTTGCCATACACGTATTGGACTAATGACTTTAGCATTCGCCGCGACCGGAAACCCGAAACAGCCAATAACCACGTCTCCCAACTTGAGCGACTCGGAGCGAGGGCTCTGCGCTGGAGCGACGCCGTGGCGACGCCCCACGGCGCCCACCGCGGAGAAGAAAGCGTCGCGACGTGGAAGAGGGGCGGGGCCGCCCGAACACCTGTTGTCTGCGCCAGCCACGCGACGCCCCCTACACGCGGCCGCTCCCGCTCCCGGGAGAGATTTTTGCGCCATAAAATGCCGCCAACCTACAAAAGGGGCGTGGCTCGCTTGGCGCACAGGTTTTTGTTTGTGAAATCGCGTTCTTCCTGTAAAAGTAGGGTCGTTAACATTGTTTGCCCCCGTGACAATGTCCATATAGATAAATAAAGAGCATAAAAAAGCAACATAATAAACATATGGTGTTTGTATAATTTTCCGCTTATTTGTTCTCGATAACCCGCAAAACTCACACGATGTGTTTGTTCCACAGAGCGTTTATAAGCGAATGGTGGCCATCACGATTTGTACTCGAATCTCTTGAGACTTTGAGAGCGAAGAACTCCTCCAGTGGTCAGTTGCCTTTACTTGTTTGTTTTTATTCTAGAGATGGGATGGAGGGCAAATATGAATCAATGGAAAGTAGCTCTTAAAAATGCATTAATATTAAAAGGATGACGTGATTGTTCAGGGACTCCGTTCCTCTTTATTCAAGTTGCGCGCCGTTGCGACAGACGTACGGATCTGGTGGTCCGAACAATGACTTTATTCTTTGTGGTTCTTTGAGCTTCTTGCATAAAATAAATGGAAACATTGTAATGTCGGTGAGTTTTAAGCTAATGTAGAGAGATCGTTGTGGCGGAAGTATGTCGATAACTATCTACCAAATGGCATTGTTGTGGAAATGTCACCGGTTTTAACATGATCAGCTCTTTAAACATGAGCATTATATGACATTTCAGTAACTTGAGATTCACTGACATAACATTTTGTGTGCGTTTAATTTACTAGTTTTAACTATTTTTTCTTTTAAAAGCGGTATAAAAAGATAAAACTTAGTATTGATGTAAATAGTTTGAAACATTTTTATAAATAAAAGCTTGAAATGAAAAGGGATGTAGTAGCCATTTACTTACATAAAATGAGTAAATACGTTATACCTATTGTCATAAACAACTGATATTTATAACCACTCCATAACACTATCAAGAAATATTTAGGTTCTTATTTATATTATAGAGGTTGATTCATTCATCATTGTTCTGGAAAAACAGAACAGTCATTGAACAGAAATGGCGCTTCTACCTTTTACACTATCTCACCAAATGAATGCTTTGTAAGAAGACACAGTTATGGAATAGTGCGCCAGAAAACAACATATTTTTGCCAAAGAACTCTAATTATTTCAAGTCTTCAAATATTAGCTGCAACATTTAAAAAAATAGCATTTTTTTCTTTACATCTGTAGTACATATGAGTGAAGCATGTATTTAATTTACTTAAAGAAAACTACTGAGTAGTTCAAATAAAAGGTACTCAGAATAACAAGTATGGTTCTCTCGAGGAAAGTTTAGTTGCCCTCGTGGCAAACTCTTAGGTTTCGAGGTACGGATAGAAGTTGTATTAGCGCTCCACCCCACTCAGCCATCAGGGTAACACCAAAGGTTCCTCATTCACCCTACAGTCTACCTTTCTTCAGTTCTCGATAACGCAGGAGGGGAACGGCTTCAGCTACGTCTTTCACTGCAGCCCCAAATGCATCTTGCTCTCACCCCCTACCCCACATCACACCGATTCGCCTCCCCCATGATACATTCATTCACTTCCTCTCCACTGCAACCTCCACCATTCCGATCCGCCATCCTTCGCTCACCCCACTGCTCCCTCCCCTTCCTCGGCAAGTTCTCCATCTCCTCCTCTCTCGGATTTACCCTGTCACTGCCATTTACACTTCACTCCATTCCAGTGTTCTCCCGCCATTATTCTCATCTCCTAGTCACCCCCGCTCCTTACAATTTCACGTCACTACTCTTTCCCGCTTCCCTCTTTCTTCCCGTTTGTAGTTCTATTCTAAACAACCTCTTCTCTCTCTCTCTCTCTCTTCTCCTCCTTCTACTACTAATATAATATATTATTATATATAATATTAATATATATATATATATATATATATCGCCATAGCGCCTCCTCTCGGACGTAGACTTCTATCCCGTCCCTTCTAATCCCGTGAATTTTTGCACCTTAACTGTGCCTCTCTCCAACTTCTCTCCTCCAACGCCGCGTCTTCCTACGCAATTCCTCATCCAACCTTCTGGTCTTCACCTTTTTTGCCACCCAGCGTTAGTCTGCCTATACTTCAATCCCCTCTGCCCGCCTCACACCAAAAATCGTTTCTCTCTCTCACACTACTTCCCTCCCTCCCGTCCTCCGCCTTGTGTACCTGAACGAAAACTCATTTTCCGAAACGCGCCGCGGGCGAGAGGGCCCGACGACGCCATATTGGCAACGCGCGCAAAGGCGGGCGAGGCAGTGGGGAGCGCCACTGTTGCCGCATTCAGGTGGCGGAGCGGCGGGCGCTCGCTTCGCAAAGTGCTCCCCGCCTCCTCCTCCTCCTCTTCGGAAAGCGATTTCTGGAGGCTGCCGCGCCGCGAAGCGCGAGCTTTTGACGGCCGCTGCGGTAACGAATCACTTACCGCCTCTTTCGACCGACTCCCTCGCGCTCGCCGCCCCGGAGAGGCGCGTGGCCCGCCCGCCTCGAGGGAAAGCACGACTCTCGGCGGAGACGCTACGCTCTTCCGCGGCCACAACGAGCTCCGACGTCGGAGCTTGCAAACAAAGTGAAGAGGGGATTCGATTGATTGTTTTAGTGGCGGGTTCGTCAACTACCTGGGTCATTAGCCCCGTAAGTGTTATGCATGTTGTTTGCTCGGGAGGTGGCGTTGGTAGCTGTTCCCCCCCTCTATGGCGAGATCCGGCGCCAACCTTTCGTCAGCTAGCGAGGTTTTCCCCAACCAGGTAATTCCCACCAGCAGTGCACCGCCCCTGCCGGGACAAGCTCTAAGCTCCCGACCGGTCTCCCGGCATGTGGTAGTGTAGTGCATGTTAGTGTAAGTGTGTGTAAGGTGTGAGGATGGGGCAAGGAAGAAGAAAATTGAGATCGCGCGCCGTCCGTTTGTTAGTATACTACTCCGGCATTCGCCTGGTGTTGATCGGAGAAACCACGGAAAACTACCGATCGGAGCAGCCGGCCGCTGGAATTCTCCAGACTGAATTCCACCTAACACACCAGTGTCGAAAATCCTGCCACTGTCGGGATTCGATCCTAGGGCCTCTCGGTCAAAGGGACTGCAGTGACATCATTTGATGGCCTGAGCCATCTCTCCTGGAGTGAAGAGTGAAGAGAACCTGGGTTTTAGTGATGCTATATGGAATACTTCGCCTGTACAAATGGCGTAATTTTTACAATTTCCGATCCGATATTGACATCCGTTGATGGAATCAGTACCTCAGAACCTCTTCGTTGTGCGAGGGACGCCAATCCGGGAAGCTAATCCGACTTTTTGACGTTTGGGGTGGTTGGAAATCTGCCGCGGGCTCAAAGGACGTCCGCGCCTAGTTAGCAGGCTCAGTCAAATCTTTGACATGCCGTTTAACTTACGGAGAGTAATCTTGCTAAGAGTGTACAAGTTTAAATGCAAGAGCTCTTTCTCAAGCCGCAATCACAATTAGGCGTGGTGTCGATATTCACACCTGAAAAATGCGCCGATCGACATATAGACACTCACTATGTAGTTTCAAGCTTTTCGAGGTCTCTCAGCTAGGAAGGTTATTGTTTTCTTGAGTAATATCTGTAATGTATCTGTTGGTGACTGTAAATTGCGATAACGATGTTAATAACGGTGAAGTAATAAGATGAAATAAGAGGCTGGAACACAGGGAGAACTCCGAGAAAATATGTCCAGAACTCGCTTTGCCCACCAGAAACTCGACATGGTTCGAACCCGTAACCGAACGGTAGAAGCATGTATTGCATTAACAATTAGGTCACGCTCCTCGTCACTCATTAATCTATTAGTCATCCGTGATGTAAATCTTTATCAAGGCTGATGTGCAGAGAATTCGTTGGCAAGAAGGGGTTTTCAATTTTTAAAATATTTTAAAGTAGTCAAAAAGGGAAAGCTATAAAAGCACGTTTGAAAATGAAAATTGCCTAAGTGTTTCATTGCCGAATAGGTTACGTATGCTAATTTTTAATTATAAAACTATATGACTCTACTTTTAATGGGTTTAAGAAAGACCAACGAAATTTAACTTTTTCTCTAAGTTTGTTCGTTTTCACTACTTTCCAGTTAATAAAAACTGGAATTCCTCTCCTATTGTCTTCATGGCAAACACGCTAGGATGTTGAGGGTGGCGGGAGTGGGTGAGTGTGCCTAGGGAACTGGGGCATGTTTAACATTTGCTCGCTGCTCTTTCGGCTTTGCGTGGAGGATATGATACAGTGTGTGAGCATGATTAATATCTCGTGTTACGTTGTGTGGCGCAACATCTACTCAATGTAATTTCGTGTTCATGGCTGGCTGTTTTTCTTACGCGATAGATAACATAATATCTACTTGAACAAGAATAATATTATCTAAATTTTAAATTCTGTTCATGGAGAATGGTTTAAAAAAGAATTGTCAAACATTTTTTTACAGACTCTCGTCTTCACACATGAAATTTTGATGTACCTTAAGATGAAAATTTACTAAACGACGAGCATTATTATCTATATAAATTATTAAGACTTTTGAATTTATTGAGAAAGGTTTTTAAAAAAATTATTAAATATTAACATGAAAGAAAAAGAAGGCTCTGACGTACTTATTACTTCTTCAAATCTTGTCAGAGCAGTTGTCCAAAGGTCTACCACATGAGTTTGAGAACCCCTAAGTTTAAAATTCATTTCAATGTAGTACAGAGAATCCTCGATAACTCGAAATGATTGTAAAGTTTTGGGCATATAAACAGTTTTGGAATAACGTCTTTAACGTTATTTCCAATCCAATGGAGATCGAAATGTAGGAGAAGAGTTGAAATATTTTCGAACTCAAAGTTCGAATATTTTTATCTCCTAGCTTCAGACACAGTTTTAATGTACGTTTTCTTCACTCGTCATATACCAAAACGTATGTTGCAACGCTGTGCTTCTCCTTAACTTCATATGATTACAGGCTAACCTAGAGAACGGCTTGATTGGCGCCCTACTCTGACACGCTGACAACATGAGAACACTGAGCGAGATGTAATTTGCGGGCAAATTGTTCATTACTTTATGAAAGTTTGCAAGCTCTCTGATTTTCGATCATACATATTTTTGACGACAAATAATGGTAGAAAGCGATTATTAAAGGCATTTGCTGATATTTTTGTCTTGAACCCTAATCAACTCAAATCTGTATATGTGGGAAAATTTCTAACCTTTTCTCTGCGCATTCGACATATCAAGGTTCCAATGTTTCATTGTGGTGAAATGTAAAAAAGAGGTCGCTATTATTTGATTGGCAAAATAACGCTGTTAAGACTTCCTCATGACTGAGCGACAATCAGATAACGGTAATCATCTGAAAGTGACGTATGGGCTGTCAACCTACTCACCGCATTAGCTGTAAAATTGCAGCCTAAGATCATAGCCTCCTTTTCAGCATATCCGCTAAGATCCGGCAGTAGATCATTATCTCAGCCCCCGAAGGTCTTTCGCCAACAGGGTAATGCCGTAGACAAGAATCTCCTTTCTTTTCTGAGCCTTTGCGGCCTCTCGCAGCTGCCGGAATTGGTCCTTCACAAAAACATCGATCGCTTAATAATTCCTTGTTATTTATGAATCTCGGTTGCTCAGGAGATTTTTGTATCTTCCCACTACACGGAGACGAAGACTGCGATATCGAGGTTCGCATACAGTAAGGGTGTTTACAGCGTGCATGTACCAGCTGAATTTGCTCAGTGCCAATTTTCTCAGTGCTCATTCCCAGTTCAGAGCCAAAGACTAGGGACACTAGGGTTCGAGTCCCGACGGTATCTAATTTTCGACGCTAGTTACACAACTAGGTCGAGTTTAGCCGCTCTAGGAGGAAAATTCTTGCTGCCGGCTGCTCTTATCGGTAGTTTTCTGTGGTTTCTGACATCAGTACCAGACGAATACCGAAGTGGTACCTTAACAACCGGGACCGGGTACTTCCTTACTCTTCCTTGAACTCTCCTCTGTCCTTGCTCTCTCTCTCTCACTCACTCACTCAAAATACACACACATGTATTACACTACCACACATGTTGAGCGATTGCGAGGAAAACGTTTTAATGTACCCCTGAAAAGAGAAAAAAATGAATGACTCAGAAAGAATCTATGAAGAAAGAACTCAAGCAATATTTATCACCTTCCATATTCTGGTCACCTGTTTGAAAATGGAGCAGTAAGCCTCATCATCAGCATCATCAAGAGAAGGATGTTCGGGTGATTCGTTTGGGAAAGTGAAAGAGTTGGTGCCGCGTGAGCGGGTCTGCGGCCAATTAAGTGGCCGAGACCGCGATCACCTGCAGGAGCCTGGCGGAACTTGTAGCCGCTACGTCGTAATTGGCGGCGAGGGGGGTATTTAAGCTCAGCCCCAATTTGCGCGAAGCGAAGCGAACCAAGATCTGGGCTGCTGCGACCACTCTGCGCCCAACTTCCTTGGGGCGCCAAGGCCGCTCTAACTACATTCCTCTGGAGCCACGCCGCTGGCATATTTAGCAGGGTGTTTGATGTGTTGTGTGCGCGTTTCTTTTAACTCGTTTTTCTTCCGGGCGTGTATAAATGACTTGCTCGTTACAGTGGACATACTTGAATTGATGTTGATGTTTCAATAGTCGCGAATTGATAAGTGGGCGCCAGTTGGTATCAAGGGAAAATCTAAGTTTCTTTCAAAACAAACTCTGAACATTGCTACGCTAATTGTTCGTGTCCTATTGTCTAGAAAACTACGTACATTAGCTATAACGAGTTACTTTACATGTTAAAGTATTGAGACAGAGATATTTCGCATTACACAGGAATTACGACTGAAAAGAGAGAATGCGAAATTGTTTTCTCAGCGATGCTGTATATTCCTTTTCTCCGACTTCAGCTATTTCGAAAGTCATATCAAGCATCTTAGCTGTAAAATAAAATAAAATGAATATGAATAGTGTATATGTGAAGAAGGTTTTTGCATGTTTAATCTTAATTCATTTCTGTTCTGTTTTCTTTCTCTTTCGATAGTCTGTTTTTCAGTCTTCGATTCTTCTTACTCTTTCTATTTCCATCTATATTATCTTCTTTTTTAACTTAGTTTTCATCATCTTCGTCTTTGTATCCTTATTTTTCTTCATCTCCCACTTCCTTCTCTCCTAGCTTTTTGCCTTAATTTCTTTTATCTTCATATCGTCCTGGTTGGTCCTGTTTTCCAAGGACGGATTTCCCTGACTTTTCCAGGTTATTCAAGTTTTTTTGTTTCATTTTTGCACGACAAAATTTGGAAATTGAAATTTGTGAAATATTTCAGGGTATTTAAATAAAATATTAAATAAATCATGACTTTGGTCGATTTATTTGCATTCTAGATTCTCTTGCACTAACACATTGTGAGAGACACATGCATTTCGATTCGAATCAAAGAGTCCCTTTCTAAATATATTTTTCAGCTCTCAGGTTCCATCGTATAAAGACAAAAATAACAATTCTGCTTAACAAAGGAATTATATCAGAGTATAAACATTTTCAGTACATTTGACAGAAAGAAAGAAAACGCTGACGGAACAGCAGGACACCAGTCGATATTCAGGACATATCCTGCCTTTTCAGGCCACCCCACTCCCATGTGGCTCTTGCTGTTTCTCCGCCGCCGCCGCCAGCGCGCCGGGCGCGAGTTCGCGAAGCGCCTAATTGCCGGCGGAATCCAGACCGTAGCCGAACAGAGCAGTGCGGAGCAGAGCGGAGGAGAGCAGGCAAAGCTGGGCGGTCGGGCGGGGAGAGAGCGCACACGTGTGTTGGCAGATTTACTGCGGGGCGGCCGGGCGGGCGTCCGTGCGTCCATCAGCGGGATTAGCGCGTTGATGTAGCGCTCGCAGAGGCCGCTCAGGGCGGGCGGAGGCCGGCGGGCGACGCGGCGCGCGCTGGAGGAAGGCCGTTCGCTGTGAACGCGGGGCTGTGGCCCAAGCCACCGATACTGCTAGCGCTCGCCTCCGCTTCCGCCTTCGTCGAGGAAATCACTAGGAACATCGCCGTCTCTTCTTTCCGCCGTCGCGTTGGGGCCCGCTCACGATGCGCCCAAATCACCCTTACAAGTCTCGCCTCCCACAGTCACTGGTCTCACTGTCAGCGGCCTCACCGTCTCCTGCCTTACCTATCAGACCTCACCATCACCAGCCTCACCTCATCGGCTTCGCCGTCACCGACCTCACGATTACCAGCCTCACCTCACCGACCTCACCGTCACCACCCTCACCTCACCGTCACCGACGTCATCGTCACCAGCCTCTCCGTCACTGACCTCACCGTTACTGACCTCACCGTTACTGACCTCACCGTTACTGACCTCACCGTTACTGACCTCACCGTCACCGACCTCACCGTCACCAACCTCCCCATCACCAGCGTCATATCTTCGGCCTCACAGTTACCGATCTCATCGCCATCGGCCACGCTATCATTCCCATACCTACGTCGTCACCTCCATTTCCACATTGAGCAAAACTGTTATCAGCATCACAACACTACCACCATCAACATCATCACCAACATTACAACTATAATCATCATAGTCCCTTTCGAACATT
>BOPP01000006.1:18197208-18306291 GCA_017312745.1 Gryllus bimaculatus | reverse complement strand
GTTACGGACCTCACCGTTACGGACCTCACCGTTACGGACCTCACCGTTACGGACCTCACCGTTACGGATCTCACCGTTACGGACCTCACCGTCACCAACCTCACCGTCACCAACCTCCCCATCACCAGAGTCATATCTTCGGCCTCACAGTTACCGATCTCATCGCCATCGGCCTCGCTATCATTCCCATACCTACATCGTCACCACCATTTCCACATTGAGCAAAACTGTTATCAGCATCCCAACACTACCACCATCAACATCATCACCAACATTACAACTATAATCATCATAGTCCCTTTCGAACATTGTTCGGAAAGCGCAAATTTGCATTCGCTACTATCTAACATCTCGTGCGTCTCCATCTCAATGTTTACTGTCTACCTCATCATAAATAATAAATTGTAAAATTTGACTCAACAGATACACTGTCTTATGACGACTTGTATATCGCTCTTATAGCTATACTTTGCATTTGGTTCCCGCTCTTTCTCCCCTTGACACTTGTGCTAATGGTACACTCTCAAATTCAAAACTATTATACTCATTCACAACCTTCTACACCATTTTTCTTCTTTCGACCTTAATGAATTTGAATAGTCGTATTTAACCTTTCACACAGTTTAATATGATTCTTTTTGCTTCTCCAACATTTGAAACTGAGTCTTTTTCGTGGACTTACCGCCGGTCTAACACGATACACTTGTGGAGTAGCATCTGTTTCTGTCAGCATCACCTGAATGCATATTTCTGTCTGCCCATTTACGTATACCATTCCGTAAGCCACTCCGACGTTGACTTCAGGTTGAGTTCATTTCCTTTGTCTTTCTCAATCATTCTCTCTCTCTCGATCGCTCGCTCGCTTGCCGCCCTCGACGCTCAAGAATGCGGGCGCGAAATTGCTTTTCGTAATAGGCGAGCAGACCGACTCCCAGCGTGCATTTCGATGTGCTGGAAGCGTCGTGATATAAATACGACTAAGAGATGAAATGTGTAGTTGCCTAAGCCTTTCAGCTAGTGGGTGAACTAGATGAGCTTACATAATTTGAGAATATCTGTATTTATGGTAGAAGAGAAGATGGATTTTATCAGCTAACCAAATGTCAGATTTTTCATGATAATTTTCACACACATTAAAGAGGATTGTGTGATAGACTAAACCAACAAGACAAAATATTAAGTACTATAAATAAAATAAAGTTATTACTTGATTCATTTTAGTTTCATAATAAAAGATAATGACACACAAGGATGATTTTTGTTTCGATTTATATAAATCATTACAAATTACCACACAATCGATGTCATGAGAGTATAATGATATAGATGACTAAATGCACAAGAATGTATATTAATTAAACCTTTCTTGCGTGTGTAATGAATCTTCTTATTAACAACTGTTGCTGATGCTAACATATTTAAATTAGATTTTAACATACCTATTTGAATAATTTTTAAGTAATATATGCAAGATCCTGTATTGAATAGTTGGTTCAGTAGATTACCACTTCCAACGGGACACATTCTTACTATGTAAATCAGCCGGTGAATTGTAGCACTACCCGGATTAACTGCAGGTTGATTCATCCAAACGTATTTTTTACCTCCAAGTCACGATTTTAATTTATACTGCATTTATTTTTAAAACATTGTCATTAAGAAATTACCTCTTGTAATATAACGAAAAATTATCTTCGAATGATTGAAAACATTGACAGAAAGTCATGACTAGAAAATAAAATCCTTCAATTGACATATTTAAAATTATATGTGTACTTTCACAAAATAAGAAATATAACTCATTTTTTTGTTTGAATCATTAATTTATTTGTCGTTGGAGAATAAAGTATTTCTAACAAACACATTTAGTTACAAATGAAACGAAAATGAATCGGTAAAAATGACAATTTCATCTTTAACCTTCAGTTATTTGGAATGTCTAATACAAATATCAACGCTTTCTTTGAGTGTTTGTGATCATTTTCTAGAAAACGTAAAATTTTCTCTAAAGGGGGATGAGCTAAGAGTCGTTCTTGCCTCACGAAAAGCAAGCAGCAGTACACCCCACTATGAGCACGAATTAGTCTCGAATTACCAAAACGAGAATGTCTAGTGAATTTAAATGCCACTTCCACCAACAGGTGGTCGACGGCCAAACAGCGCTTTCAACCTCAAGTGAGGTATTCGTCCTTCAGTTCGCTGTGCAGCGCCACCTCTAGTCCCGCCTCCCGTCGCCCGCCTCCCGTCGCCCGCCTCCCGTCGCCCGCCTCCCGTCGCCCGCCTCCCGTCGCCGGCCCTCCCGATCGCCCGCTCGCCCGTCCCCCGTCGCCCCGTCGCCCTCGCCCGTCTGCCGTCGCCCTCTCCCTGCGCTCCTCTGCCCCTCTTCTGCCCTCTGCCCTCTTCCCTCTTTCCCTTCTTCCCTCTTCCCTCTTCCCTCTGTCCGTCTGCCTCTGGCCTCCCTGGCCTCTGCCCTCTGCCCTCTGCCTCTGCCCTTGCCTCATGCGCACCGACACACCGCCCACCGCCGCTCGCATCGCACACGTAACTTCACCTCCACCGCTGCCTCCGCATCTGCTACAACTTCTGTTGTTGTCTCTGCCACTACCCCTGCCCCTAGCGTTCTTGCACATCTGACGCCACCACCGCCACCGACATTACCACTGCCATCACTGCCGTCATCCCCGCCTCGAACACCAGTCGCGGCAACACCATCACCACTGCCGCCAATACTGTCGTTTCCACGACCGCCTTCACTCCCGCTGCCATAGCCGTTACAACCTCTCATGCCGCCACCGCCACCGCCTCCGCTGTCGCTGCCATCGCCGTTTCAACCTCCTATGCCGCCGGCGCCTCCGCCTCCGCTGTCAGTGCCCCGCCCAGCTCCGGCGCCGTGCGGGTCACGGCCTTCCCCTCTCCCCTCCTTTCCCCACGCAACGGCTTCTGGCGCACAACGCCAGCCGCACCCACTGCCGCCAGTACTGCCACAATAACCGCTCTGGACGTACAACTCTGGCTTACAACAGGTCGTTCTTAAGAGTTATTATATAGATATGTGCCCCTCTCAATTTCTGTTTTTCCAATATTTACTTCCAAGAGCAAGGTGTGTGATGATGCTTCCCATATAATACTGGTGTCATTCGTGTTGTGTTTATGGTACAGTTGATACTAGTTTTTGAAATTAATTCATTCGCCCAAGGATCTTCATAGTATTTCAATTTGTTTTCAAATAATTAGTGTGAGATTTATTTAGTTAATCATCAGTCATCAGTGGTAAATAGTTGACAAATCAAACTTATTTTACACTAAGTGAAATATTAACGGTAACAGTGTTGCCTCAATATTTTCTGTAAGGTTTTCGTTTTACTCTCCTACAATAATATGAGTCATTCTGAATGAAATTACTGTACCCGGAATCACTATCAATTTGTCAAAACTTCCTATACTTCTCCTTAACATCGTAGAAGGATGAAAATGTGTCATCAAATTCTTTCATTCGCCAAGTATAAAAAATCAAGCGCGTAACCAATGAAACACACCGTTGTCGTTTCCAATACAATCCTACCACATCGCTCCTGACAATCGCCACATCTCTTGTGCCATCTGATGTACGAGAACTTTCTACTCCACCAGTGACCCCAATCATACAAACAGCACGTTTCTTACTACTATCGCCACCATCACCTTCCCGCCGGAGGTTCTCTAAGCACTTGCACTTCCTTCATCAGATCTACCGTCTACATCATCTCGATCAACTATAACCAATATCGCCTCCATCGCTTCCATTATCCGTCCGCCCATATGACTTCCATCGCTTTCATTACGAAACCCTCATCCATTACCAATCCCGCGTCCATCACCAACCCCGCAATCACACCAATCCTGCGTCCGTCACCAATCCCGCGTCCGCCTCCAATCCCGCGTCCGTCTCCAATCCCGCGTCCGTCTCCAATCCCGCGTCCGTCTCCAATCCCGCGTCCGTCAGTAATCCCGCGTCCGTCACCAATTCCACTTCCGTCTCCAATCCCGCGTTCATTACCAATTCCGCGTCCATTACCAATCCCGCGTCCATTACCAATCCCGCGTCCACTACCAATCCCGCGTCCATCACTAATCCTGCGTCCATCACCAATCCCCTATCCAATACCAATCCCGCGTCCGTCACTAACCCCGCGTCCGTCACCATTTCCGTATCCATCACCATCCCCATATTCATCACTGTCTGTTTCTATTACAAACGCCGCCTCTACCGCCAGCACAGCCTCCGCCGCTTTCATTACTTCCAGCGCCTCCCATCTGCACGTCCACCTGCGCGGCCTCCGCCACCACATACCGCGGCAGGTCCGACGCGGCGCGGCGCCACCTCCGCCGCACGCGGGGCGACGGGCGCGCTTTCAAATGCCATTGTGTCGCACCGCCCGGAGGCGTTGTTTATGTCCTCGCGCGGCGGCATTGGTAGGCGGTGGGCGGCTCCCGCTCCCGCTCGCGTGCCAGCGCTCGCCCCGCCCCGCCACGCCCCGCCCCCGGGGTAACGGGCCCCGCGGCGGGCGTGGGTTCGCGCCCGGGCCGCGGCGACACCCACCACACGGGGGCGATCCAGGCGCTCGCGTCCAAAAAGGCCACCCCGGGTCATTCCTCCCCGTTGGCTGCACTCGCGGAAAGCTCTGTGCTGATGCCACACGTTTTTCGATGTTTCGAAGTCACATTCACCTCCGCCGATAAGAACATTGATTGTCATCTGGCTGCCTCAGAATGCGGGTGCCGCTAAAGTCTTCTTTCTTCTACAATTGATTTAACACGGGTGATTGAGTCTGCAAGAACAATTTTTATTCAATAACAGTACTACTGTGGGTCAGTATCCAATATCATAAATCAAGTTATACTTCAACTTTGGGGATTAAACTACTGATATACATAGCATCCACAATACCAACAATAATTCACAATAACAATAATAATAATAATAATAATAATAATAATAATTACAATAATAATATTTATTATTATAATTATAATAATTATTATAATAACATTTTCTGTATGTTATTATGAATTATTACGATACACTTTCTTAGCTGTAGTTCACATCAAACTCAGCATATTCGCTGCAGCTCATCAACAACATTCATTTGTTACCCTCATCTCTACCAACGTGAAACTTCACGTTCGTAGGTCGGAAACGTCTAAACTAAGAATTATTTAGAATAAATATTGTGCTACAAGTTGTGCAGTTCTGAATGATCAAATATTAAATGAACCTACATGAAATGGTTAATATATGAGTAGGGAATGTAACAGTTCTTATCCTGCATGATATTGAGGATCTCAATGGGGTACTTGTCGGCACAGTTAGAGCCGAATTCAGAGTAGTCACATGATTTGACTGTTTCTTAATTGACATATTTTTATTCATAAATACCTATATTCTAACACGATAGAAAACAATTCCTTTGGTGGGAAATCCTATGTGACCAACAGCCTCTTCCATTCTCCCTGCTGTATTGAATGTCGTCTCTTCGTTCCAGACGCTTGCTATGTTAGTGGAAAAGCGCTCTTTGCTTCCAATGGGCGTTGGTGTACAGCGTGACGGACCAATGGAACATTTTAATAATTATTTACGCACCAAGGGCGCTATAAGGGTTGCGCGTGGTGTTGGAGTAGCGTATCGTAGCGTATCGGACAGTTGTCCCTAAGTTGGCGGGTTCAAACCCGATCGATGCCGTGTATTTTTAAGGGCAAAAAAATCCTTCGTACGTCTTCCTTCGGAGGGGAATAAAAGCCGGCTGTCCCATTGTAGTAGATTTACTTGCATGTAAAAGATCCTCAAGCCTAAATGACGCCTCTGAGCTAAATTCAAATCGCCTATTTCTCGCCCAAAGGAATACCTCCTTTCTCTGCTAGTTGTGAAAGTAGCGTAGCGAAATTTGGCGTGGTCAGACAAAAGAACCATCTCATCTTCTCAGACTCAGTCTCATGGCCTGAGTCTCGCACACGGAAAAAATAAGGCATAAATTCAATTCAATTCAATGATCGAGCGGTGTTAGCAAGGCCGAGGGCCGTTGGTGCTCGATCGATAGAATCACTTAACGCCCGTGGAACATATATGATTTTATTTTCGATTCAGATTTAATTATTTGCGAATTAAGTAGATGTTAACTTGACTCAGTTTGTCTTTTCACACTTTCCTCCTATTATTCACTTTCATAATTACCTCTCATAATTATCTTCCTTTGTGAACATGTAATTTTGAACTGCTTTTATATTTCCCTCGTAACCACGACCCACTTGATCCAGATGAGTTATGCAATGTATACCGATCTCTGATTCTCGACACCAATTATAAGCAATAACGTGTCAGTAAACAAATATATTTATTTTCTTTCTCTCTTTAGATTACTCTTTCCAATCTCTTCCTTTGATATCCGCCTCGGGCCATGTCCTGAGGTTAACGACCTTTGCTGTGAGAGAAGTCTCAAAGTGCTGGGCCACGCGGTTTTGTCATTGTTGGCACAGCATTCGCGTTTAACATTCAGTTGCTGCCCAAGTCCAAACGCATGCCAAACCTCTAGTTCAGATGTATGCAAAGTGGTACGTCCGTTGCAAGTAAAGAACTGTTTTTCTGCCTGCACTAACCATTGATATTTGATTTTATTAGTGTTGTATTGTTCACTAACGAAGTTCATTTGCTTTACGATCTATCATTTTTTACGCACAAATTGAGTCCTGATGACAACTTTTTTCAAATCTAAATTTTCACTCAATTCCTTCTTTTAACTTTATTGAAATATGCATTTGAATTTTGGTATCAAATCTACTTTTATCATACTTCTATTGTCATATCTATTGGGCTCCGGTAAACTTGCTTTCTTCATCGTTCATAGGTTCGATTCCAGGCAAACACGGTAGATTTTTCATGTATAAAATTCAAAATGCGTGCGCTAAGAATATGAGAACATATTAATGAGCATCGTTATGCAATAAATAAATCCTTCATTTTTTAAGCGCCCAAACGGGCTAAATTAATTTACCCACATCCATCCTCACACTATTAGAGGTACACAAGATTAAATATACTGTTATAACTTAATATCAAGACAATTGCATCCAATAATGAAACGTGGATTCTTGTAAACTGCTTCGAATGGTACCCTGGAATTAACAACCTTCCCTGTGAGACGTGCAGGTCCTGGCGTGAACTAGCGTGGACTTCGCCACCCGACTTCATCTGTCAGTCATTGTTGACATCGAATTGGCACCTACCGTTGAGTTGCCGCCCACGCCCAACCGCTCGGCAAAATGAAGTTCAGATGTATGCGAAAGACAGGTCCTCTGTGTGGGAAGAGCGTTTTTACCTTATATGTGAATCAACGATTGACTGATGTGTAAGGGCATATCAACAGCGGTGGTCATCAGTGTAGTGAATGTTTTATCCTGGGAGGTGGTTGTAATTCGTTATCCTTTGGATGGTAGATTCGGTGTCGAAAATCAGTTTTCGGGAAATTTCTTTTCCAGATATCTCTCCTAGCGACACACTGCCCCAGCCGGGAAAGGTCTAAGCAACTGATTAGTTTCCCAACATGAATGGTACTGTAGTTCATATAAGTGTGTAAATAAGAGGTGCGAATTGGACAAGGAAGTGGAAAGAAAGATCGTGCACAGTTCGCGGCCCGTTTGTTAGGGTACTGCCCGGGCATTCGCCTGGTGTTGATCGAAAAAAACACGGCAAACTACCGATCAGAGTAGCCGTTCTACAAAATCGACCTACAGGCAGCGGCATAGGAGAGTCAGCGAAATCGTACATCGATTCGTACTCTTGTGTTGCATTAGGGTGAACGACCTTCGCTGCGTGTGAGGCGCGGACTGTGGCACCGGGCCTGGCTCCGTCATTGTCATAGCTACGCGTTGCGGCTCAGGCCTCGCACCGACGTGCGTCGCCTCGCGAGGAGCCACCGGGGCCTTTGACGGCGCGCGGAAGCCGCACGGCACGGCACGGCACGGCAGGGGGGCGGTCGCTTGTCGACCTGGTTTGGCTGATTGTTCAATCAGTGATTCCGGGCGCCCCAACTGCTAAGGTCATTATCCCTGCAACTATAGTAAGGCCTTATTGCGTGAGGTGGGGCTGATATTCTCCCGGTAGATGGCTAGAAACGGAGCTGCCCTACGTCGGCTTGCGGGGTTTTCCCCAACCACGTATCTCCCACAAACCTGGCACCAGGACGAGTTATATGCTCCAGACGATTGTGTAGAGCTTGTAATTAAGGGGTGAGAATAGGACAAGAAATAGGAAGTACTGATCTGGCATTCGCCTGGTGTTGATGGAAAAAAAACACGGAAAACTATCGACCAGAGCAGCGGCTCGCTAGAAATCTCCTCCAGACATCGGCTGAACTGCGTTTCAGGTACGAGCGGGACTTGGCGCTTGATTGCCAATTGTTGGCTGTTACGTGTTACGGATTGGTTGGAGTCTGACGCGGCGGTGATTGTGTGTGGGAGTGGGTAGCATCAGGAAGACGATGGGTGCGTGAGAAGCAATTCATTGCGATTTCATGCCTTCCATCACGAGAGCAGAATCTGGAAAGCGGCGGTAGCAGCGAGAGAGAGGATGGGGAGTGTTTGGTTGATCACAAATGCTGAAGCAGAACGTTGAAGCAGGTGCGGCGGTGATTGATAATGTCAAGGTGAGGCGGAGGCAGAGAATGTGTCTGTGGCGTCTGAGATGTGCGCGGACATTTGACGCAGCAATAGATTCCGGTGATCACGTGTATGGGGTAGAGAGAGTCTGGTATCGTTGATTTTGGGGCAGGTAGAGTGGCGGCAGATACTGGAGTACCATTAGCAAATATGTTTTGCACGCACCCATTGCAAAATTAATTTTGTTAAAACAATTTAGCAAATGAGGGAATAGAACGTGCAAAATGCGCTGAATACTGCGTGGTGATCATAAAAGTTGTGTGTGTTAAGGTAGGTTTAGTAAATTATATCAACCCAAGAATCGTCTATTTCATAAGAGCTTTTTTTACTCTCTTCGATCTCGCATTTCTGGGTCGAGGACGAGGCTTTGATATTCTCAATTGACACCACATTTTGTTGATGAGCTTGCAATTTAATAGCGGACTCAGTCTCAAAGTCTTCGTGTCCATGTTTTCCTTGTTACATTATTTTTGCTGTGCGTCCCGTAATCACAGCACATATAGCTGGAAACCACTGCACGGGGAATAAAATATTTTTGAGTCCAGCGAACATACAACGTATTTCACATAAAAATACAGATTCTTCTCTCTCGTAACCATTACTGAAGTACTTCCAGTAAATTAAATACGCCCTTTCCACACGTGTTTTATTTATACTTATGATTTAGCTGTTTGTGAAAACAAAAAAGTGAAAAAAATAAGTTTCATACTATGGCAGGGGCCTAGGGCGGTTGCGAGGGAAGGGCGGGGCAGGACAATAGCAGTGGGTACCGAAGTGGCAGAGGAGCTTCGAAGCAGGAAAAGAGATAGGTGGATCGTGTCAGTAGGAGCTGTCACGGGCGCTGTAAGGAGGACAAGTACTGCAGTGCGTAGGTGGTGGCGGCAAAGAAGTCAAGTCTTCTTTGGCGAATAATTTGACTATCTTGCGTGCGCTTCCGTGTCAAATGAAATATATTTCGTTTAAATGCTATTGCATATACATTTTTCTAATGGATTAATCAATAACTTGTTTTGATTTACAATATGTATCTTGTATCATATCTTAAATTATTAACAAAATAAATCATTCCCGAAATTATCTTACTGATATTTCGTTAGAGCCGCCTTCCGTCTTCTTGTTTATTATTATTATTATTATTGTTATTATTATTGTTATTATTATTGTTATTATTAATAATAAAAATGTTTTCAAAAATGTGTTATTTGGAAGGATTCGAAAAGTTTCGGATTTCGCATTCACTTTCGAAGATATTCAAATTAGTCTCATGGCGTCATTTAATTTTTGTTGCTCCTAGTGTTTCAAAACAGAAAACTGATAATGATACTACCATTCAGTGAGTATTCCGGGACGAGAAACTATTTGAGGTGTATATTGGAACGCTCAACAGGTCTTGTGTAGTACAAGGTCAATCAAATACAGCTCACGACTCTCGAAAGCTAACAGCTCATTGAATCCTAACGATTTGGTGGGAAGTGTTGAATGGACTGCGTCACAACATTCACTTCCCATTCTTCTCGCGCCGCAAGAGCCTTTCTCTCGCAGCTGAACACCTTTCCGAGCGACATTACGGAACTCGAGGACGGCAAGTGATCCGAGACGGTCTTTCTCTGTATTTCCTCGTCTCATATAATACAATTTTATGTTAAAGTTTGAATTTTCTTTTTGAGCCAAAACAGAAGGATTTTAGATACCCTATTCAACATATATCACCTTCAAACCAACATTTCAGAGTAACCTTAAATTATATTATTATTTGGGTTTTATTTTATTATTTGGGAGACAGTCTTCAAAGTTTTATCCTATCGTTTATTTATAACCTTTTGCATACCAAGAACATTATATATAAATCATATATGTCTAGAGAATTTAATAACAAAAGATTGAGCCACTTTTGTTATTATTATTATTATTATTATTATTATTATTATTATTATTATTATTATTATTAGTCTGTTTTAAACTCATTAAGGGCATTTCTAGACTCTTATTAAGTTTCAATTTTTTGTTCAAAAGGTCTAAATAAAACCTACAAAAATCATTTATTGTTTAAAATCCGCCAGCATTTCTGGTTCGTCGGTCTGTTCCACCATTCTCTTGCATTTTCTCGCTGACAGCGGCAAGTCATAGCCTCATGTGCTATATTGTTGTTACTTCACAAATCTACCTCTTTTCCGAGATATTTTCCGTCATCTTTCTTAACTACCATTCACTATCCATTCGAAGCAGAATACCATTTTTTTATACTATTCCAGATCAGAATTCACAATAATATTGTCAACTAGTGTGCAATATTCATTCTTTCTCGAACCTCATTTCTATTTGCGTGAAAATTGTGAAGAACAAACACAGATGGTGTAATTTTCAGTGATTTTTAGCTTTTTTTGTGAGTTTCAACGTCTATTGAATGCACAATATCATGAATACATAAATGCTTGACAATTATTGAATTGTAAAAATAATTATTTGAAATCGATTCACAAAATTAGTAGAGGTTAGGGAAATTTCAATTTTTTATTCGACAGTTATTAGTCAAGAGTCCTCTTGCTATCCTCTTAGAATAAGAACAGAGACATTATACGTTGAATATGTATAGATCGTAATGTATGCCGAAAACGGCGAATATTATATAGAACAATATAAAATAAAATTTTCAGTTTTACTGCTGAATGCATTTCCAAATCGGCGTTGTAATGCCGTTTGCGGTGTTGATGGTTATGATGCGCAAATTAATGTAGAATATTCATGACTGACGAGCACTGACTTGGCACAAGAACCTGCAGTGTTGCCAAGAAAGACGCATCGGTCCGACAAGGAAGAACGGAGTTCGAGGAACCGAGTGCTAAATCACAAACTGCTTACTACAAACGTTTGTAAATGATCATTTTCTTAGAAACCAAATATTATAAAACGGCAAAACCGTACTTGATGGTTAGGAGAAACTAAAATTTGAAATAGAGTTGAGTACTTCCGTATTTATTATTGCTCAGGATTTTTGTTTTAGATGCGTATTTCCTTTATAAATAGTGACAATTATCATTATCCTTACTTCCCACAGCGGCGGTGTTTGTATTTGTAGGGGAATTGCAAGTCACTTAATGTTGTGATAATTAGCTCCAAACTTTTGTAGAAGAACGGTTTGTTTTCTTGAGTTGCAGTAATATTTTCATAAGAAAATCACTAATGGTTTTGTTTAAGACTCTTGTATTATTTATGCACTAGTGAAAAAAAATAATTAATTAATAAGTGAGAAGAGTGACAAGACTTAAAACATTCTAACTGTAAGTACGATGCGTTCTTTTCATTAGAAGAAAATGTTGATAAAACGTTTAGTGTGGAGTCTTCGGTGTTTTTAACAGTTTGAAAAGTAATTTAATATTTATATACTACAGTTAAAAATAGATTAGAATGATTCGACGGACAGACGGACGTAGATTACCCGATTACTACAGATAGGATTAAATTGTGCTTAAGCTTTGTATTGACATTTCATATGTATTTTAGATGTCAATATATTCCCATTTGTCCCTAGTATGTCACAGTACTTAATTTCTTTCTCAGAAAGACCCTAGTAAAAGCGGTTACTTTTAGGCCATGCAAAGCATGCTCAATTTTTAGCCCTAGTACCAAAAGTAAAATGATTCTAAAATATTGAAATGAAACTGTGAATGCAACAAAGAAAACAAAATGACTTTAGTTGTTAAAAATCGATCTTAAAAAACGAAAACAAAATACTTTCGTCTGATAGCATCAGCTACTGCTACGGACCTTAACATAGTGATCTGTATGATTGAATTAAAATAATATGAATATCTCTAAGGGAGATAAAAATAATGTTTGACACACGTGCTAAAAGTGATTTTACTATGTTCGTAAGATTTCGCCACTCGGACTATCGACCGCTTGTCAGAACATTTCCTACTCGCAAAATAAAATGCCACTGTTACCACTCGCATCATAAATAACTATTATTCATCCGATCTTATAATTATACTGCAAAAGATATCCATAACAAAAAGTATAATTGCCACTCCATATACGGTCAATGAATAATTGGAATCTGAGGTAGGAAAAAATTGCTTGGAATTACCACAGTGTTTGCCAGAGACGATGAAGTAATCAATGATAATCTTTCATCAAATTAACTAACAAAAAAGTTTTACCTAAAACCAAGTTTACTTTTAATCAATCCTCTCACAAGGGGCGAGGTGAAAATTCGCACTGCCGCACGAATCTGTCAACGCTGAAACTCAGCACTGAGTAGACTGTTTGTAGTTTTTGTATATTTATTCATTGTTCGTTTGAATTGATTTTTCGTATTTTGTGATTTCATAAAATAGGAACGACCAACAATCACGTCATGATTTAACTGCCTGCTAATTTAAACCCGTTTTATGTTATATCACGCCTGAAAATGCAGGAAAAATTAATTTTTTTCTGGCATCGATAATGAGGCTCATTTCGCTTCAGGAAAGACGAGAGCCATTCTCTAAATTAATTTTCCGAATGTCAAGTGAATCGAAAAAATTAATAATTTTATTCATTTTTCGTAGCTGATTGCTTCCAGCCCAGTATCACTCAAAAATTGTTCTCCCTTTGATGTTAACGTCCTACTCCGCGCCTTCCACTTTGGAATCGATTGTTTTTTTGATTAAAAGCCAGAGGGTTTAGTAATTGATTTTGTGCCCTTATTATTTCTGGTAAGTAATTCATGCGCCATGTGAAAAAACGTGGCTTCAAAGTAACTGGAAAAAACGTGAAATATCTGATGACGGTTGTTATAATTAATGATTTGTCAAGAATTATGGTTGTTTACGATTAATATTTGAATTGTTTAATTATTTGAATTACATGTTACGCCTCAGTGAACGGTGGATAAATACTACATTGAACAGGAAATAATCAACATTACATTGCACACTTTTGTAAATTGTTTGGGACTGGTTTATATTATTGTACTAGTGGTCTGCGGTAGGTAAAATGCTGTTGTCGAGTTTGGAGGTGCCAAAATTGTGTGATCTGAAATGTGAATGCACAAGTGAGTACAGAATTCCTTCTCTTTTGTCGGTTGACGTCAGCTGTGCGTAAGTACTGACGCAGTATGAGAATTCAGTCAGTGTACACAGTATGAGATTGGGCGGAATAACACAACCAAATATTTGCATTTTTCAGTCCAAATCGGAGCATTTTTATAATACTTGTACTTCATCAATCGTTCTGGACACTTAATAATAATTGTTTACTCTTGCACAGCCAGAAGCTGCACAATTTTCAGTGTCAGGTCTGCTACCTTGTATCCGAACATATATGTGCATACTTGTATTCACGTCGTAAAGGTTTGCGAATTGCTGAATTGTGATATAAATAATCATAAATTCAGCTTTAAGCATCATAGGCAACACATCCCGGATCCTGAGCCTCTTCAAGTAATTGCCGTAAACACAGAAATACTTTTTCTTTTGGGTCTTTAGGACTTATATTATGAAGGGTCAAATATGAAGAGAGTGAAATGTACTTGCGATATTTGTGTAATGAAATGCGAGTTCTTTGAAAGCAATTCTTAGTTGGTTCAGGAAATGACTTCAAGCAAATGAGTTAAGTTAATGTTAGAAAATTCTCAGAATGAAACTAGCGTAAAATCAAGGTTTCCAGAATGCAGGTCATCTAACAGCTTCTTCTGTAGGCGTGTGTTCGTATATTAAAACTGAAAATGGGTTTTCTAATAAACAAGTTAGTCGGTTGGGCGTTTTGAATTATTCTTTACTCATTAAATTACTTGTTTTAATTAACAAATTCTGTTGAAAATAATATATCTGACGCTAGACTACAAGCATACAACATTTACGGAAGGAAAAGTGAAAGATCATATGAAATTTCAAGACCTCATTAGAGAGCTTACATCTTATTCTGTTCCTAGCTTGCAAAATATGGATTTCAACAAATTTCTCAGGCACGAAACTTCTTTTCTGGTTCCATTATCACGAATTTCCAAGTTTGAAATATTGCTTTTATTACAGTTACGCTCTCGAGTATGCGACGTACCAACGGAGTTGACACAGAATAATTACGTGTGTCCGTGCTTGCGTAAAGTTTCAGGTCCCGAGGGCAATATGTTGGTCGCCGTTATCAGGATTAACTTTGTATCGTTGTGGACATTTCTGTGGTGGGATTACATTGTATGTTTATTTAGCCAGCGGAAGCAGGGTTTATATTTGCAGATTTGTATGTGAAAAGGTGAAAGAAATAGCTGTAATTTTTTTATTCACCCACAACTGTAGTAACACGAAGGTTGATTTCATGGAATGAATACTATAGAGCTCCGTGTTGCATTGGTAGTGTCAATCTGCTCTAGAAAATAAAGCTACTGTTATTTGCCCTAGCTGATGTGAAACGAATGCAACAATCCTTCATACCGTAAAATTGCTTTTTTAATATCGCTACGATTAGAAAAGTTTGATCTTGAGACGGGAGGAACACTGGTAGGAGTTTTGAAAGTGGATGAGTGGAGGGAATTTTTCTACTCAACTAATAACTTTTCCTGACCAATTAAGCGCTGAAAGTCCGGTAATTGATGTACTCTGTCGGAACGAATTTATCTGATACCTTTTATTTAACATAATTCAAAGAATTATGCATTATTACGTTGTGTTATATAAGATACAGGTTCATTCTCCAAAATATGTGTCCTAGCAAAACGTGTTATTCAGTTTCTCCAAAATCATGGATAGAAACACCATGTTGCAAATTAATTATAACAGATGCAATGCATTCCAAAGAAAAAGATGAATTCGATATTCGATTGAAAATGGAAAATACCTCCTCGGAACTTTTTATGGTGATTGAGTTGCTTAATACTAGAAGTAATCCCAATCACACGTACATTTCCTTATTCCTAAAATCCCGAGGTGAATACCGTGGAATATTTTCCTCGACGCCGCGATCTGCTATCTTCTCTGACCGCGAAGCAAGCAGGCTATTGGCATATTCGCGGGGGTGGCGTGTTCGATAGGTTTTAATTAACCTGATCCGGAACGGTATCAAAGAGGAGCGAGGGCTCTGCCGCCAACAAGATGAGACGAGGGGGGGGGGAGGCAAGGGCGGCCCAAAGGGTTCGCGTGGCTCCTGCGCCTGACGCCCTCAAAGGTCAGAGGGTCAGAGGGCCTGTACTTGCCGGGAACTCTTTTGAGGGCAACTGTGGCCGGGCCACTCTCTCGGGAGCTGCGCTGGGCCCCGCAGCAGGCCTAATGACCCGGCGAGGCGCTCACTTGCCTTCTGTGGCGTTTGAGGGTCGTTCTCTACGTCGTGCTTCGTTGTGTGTGTGTGTGTGTGTGTTTTTTCGCAAATTTCTTGCTCTCCCGCGACTGTGATTCTTCAGATGAGAATGTTTAAAGCTATTTGTGTTCATTACTTTATTTTTCCACTCTTCCTTTCTTTTGTTTCTTTCATTAATTCGCTCTTTTCTTGTTTTGTATCACCTTTCTTCCTCTCGTTCTACCTTTCAACTTTTCGTTTTTTATTTCGTTATTTTGTTCTTTTTTCGGTTCCTTCTTGCTTTTTTATTTCTACTCTTTCTCCTTCGTTCGCCCTTCCTTCTCCCTCCTAATTATACCCCCGTCATATACTTCTGCATTATAAATTCCTACCCATCTTCTATCTCACAAAGCCTGATTCAAGTTAATAGGTTTCGTTTTCTGTCTCCATTCATTGTTAAGGTTTAAATATCATTTTTGTTATTAACTTCAACAGTCATAAATATTACATTCTACATAATTCTTTAAAATATGTTACAAATTATTAGAAATGTAAATATAAGTAATTTCACAGAAACCAGTGAAATAAATAAGTTTGTATATTGCTTTTTCATGACGTATTGTCAGTAAATAATAAAACAATATATTGCAGGGATATACAGTTCGCTTTTTTTATTTATACAGGTAAACCCGTTAATTTCCCACTAAAGGATTTCGATCTCTAAACCAAACTCTTCCAGATGCTACCAGAGTACGTACACTCGTAGTACAGGCAAAAGAACTCTGGCAAAATTCTGGGATTCGTTCGCATGAATGTTCAACCGACCGCCTCACCACGCCGCTCGTCTGCAAATGGAAAGGCGAGAACACGGATGCCATGCCATTCCCCATATGCTTCTCACTGCCTGACGTTTTAGCATGGCATCCTAAGAGGCGTCACCTATTCCATTCCCAGTATTTCACGAACGACTTCGCACCTCTTAAGCTAACACTACCATAATCGGTAGTAAAACAAATATGCCACCATGTAGAACGATTTAATTGCTAATTAATTACGTAAAATTAATTTAACTGCTATTCAAATTTTCGAGTAATAATGATGAATCGTTTCACATGGTGGCGTATTTGTTCTCGTGGTAACCGAAAATAGCTGTGCCACATTCAGTTTCTAGGACTAGCATACCGTTAATAACTCGAAGAGAAATTGAATTATTATTTTGCGTTATTAATTAGCAATTAAACAAAGGCATTACCTGGTGGCATGTGGTTTTCGTACCAAACGATTAAGGTAGTGTCAGCTTAAGACGTCACGTCCATTACCTTCGTCACGTCACCACCACTACCATATTTATTCTGTCACCTCAGCTGTCACATTCTGTCACAGCCACTACCTTCTTCACGTCACATCCATTACCTCCGTCCCGTCACATCCACCATCTCCACCCCCCCATTTCACCCCCGGTCCGCGCACTCCCTCCATTACCCGCGTAGGCCGAGCGCCGTCGGCAGGCTCTCGAGCGCTCGCTGGGGCGCGGCCCTCGGCCCCGGGAGCCGCTCTCTGCGGCCGGAGGCGGAGGCGGAGGCGGAAGAGGCGGCTGAAGCGCCAGCGAGGAAGGGTGTTTGGCGGCCGCGAAACGGCCTTCGCCTTCCTCCCGCCTCCGCCTCCGCGGCGAATAGAAAGCCGCGCGCCCCGCCACAGGCGACGAACGGAGCACGGCTGCACGCGGCGGAGATGGACTGGAGAGGGTGTGGAATGCCTGTGGAGTGTTTGGAGAGCCAGTGAACAGTGACTGAGGGTCTGCTTAGAAAATAGGTACTTTGCTGAGTTTGGTGGCATTTCCAATGAAATAATTATATGCGTCGTCATCGCCAACAATATTATTTATTAAAATAGCAGCTTTCGATGGCTTAGCCATCATCGTCAGTTTTCTGCTGTATGGAAGCCGCAACGATAGTCGAAACGGTAGTAGTTTTTGTGACTTTCATACATCACAAAACTGATGATGATGGCTAAGTCATCGGGAGCTGCTATTTTAATAAATAATATTGTTGGCAATGACGACGCATATAATTATTTCACTGGTTAGAAAAATTCGTGTAAGTTGCCTTGTGGAAGTGGGGATGTGCACTTGTTTGAACCATTATGAACACGTATGTTGATACCAAGTTTCTGATTAATTGTAGGTACTTTTATTGAACCTTAATGGGATTACGCCTAAATTTAAATCGTAGTAATCGTCAGGGCTCTGGAGTACTCCGATGTGAATAAAACGATATGATGGTCGAAACGTGGATTGTGATAACGCCACATTCTTTCGATTAGCTCTACTGAATACGACAGATGCTGCATTCATTGTCACTACAGTTTCGATCACGTTTCTGACTGCTTCTTATAACATTACAGCTCAAAGAACACATGGTTGCCAACCGCGGTAGTATTGGTGTGTATTTTTGATTAGTATTGTCGATTGGTGCGCCTGCATGTGAAGAATGGTGACAAAATCTCGATGGATCTAATAGGTACGAAGCCGTTATAAAAGACGCGTATACTTCTGAACGAGCCAGCTTTAACAAGACAGCCAGCTCTAACTGATTTGCGGATGTTGAGGCATTTAGCATCTATCAGCTGTTTAATACTTTCGAACACGTATTTATGTTCCCTTCAGTCCGATGACCACGTTGAGATATAGTTTGGGCATGTTGTTGCGAATTTATGACTTAACAGCCGCCGCCTATTCCTGTTCGACCGGTGAGGGTCCCGAGCAGCGATCGCCGTGGAGAGCGTCCTCCCGTCCTCCCGTCCTCGACCGCTTGACCCGCGCGCCGCTTGGCCGCTGTTGTGCCTGGCGAGTTGGCCGAGACGGCCTGCCCCGTCTTGGGATTCGCTTAATTAGCCCTCTAACGAACCGACAACTTGAGCAAGCGCCGCCCTCCGCCCCGTCGATCCGCAGCTCCTCCGCGCCGCTTGCCCGTCCCGTGTACCTGCGCCGCCCCACCCTGCGACTCGCCCTCCCCCTCCCGCCGCATTTGCGTCTGCCTTGCCACAGCTCCTTCCTCTCTACCCTACTTCTTTTCTCGTCCTCTTTTTCCTTCCTTCGGCTCAGGTAATTGTTCCTCACTTTCCTGTTCCTTCTACCACCTAGTTTCCTATATCCACTCCTCGACCACTTTCATCTTCCTCGCCCTCTCCTTTCTCTTGCTTCCTCCTCTCCCCTACTTCTTTTCCATCCTCTTTTCCTTCCTTCGGCTCAGGTAATTATTCCTCACTCTTGTCCTTCCGCTTCCTGTTCCATCTACACAGTTTGTTCTTCCACCTTGTGTACTTCTTTCTCAACATCCTCTTTCCGTTTTCTGTTCTTTCTCCATCACATTTTTCTTTTCCTATTCATAGTTTTTTTTTATTTCCAATATCCTCTTCCACCTCAGTGTCTTTCTCGCTCACCTCCTTTTTTTATAATCCTTCAGGTAGTTCCCTTCTCTTCCTTAGAAGCATTCTTCTTCTTCTTCTTCTTCTTCTTCTTCTCCGCCACAACCATAAGAGCTATTGCAACGATCAAGTTGTTTCTACTTGTGTTATTACATCGCAATTTCCGTATCATCTCTCGCGTTACCTTTTATTCTTTTATCTGCCTTCGCCGCCAACTTCATTTCTTACCTCTGCATTTTTCTTCACCGTTTTCACTATCGTTATCTCTGTCTCTTCTTTTTCAGATCTATCGTCGTCGCCGCTCCCTCCTTTACCACTTTGAACACATCTCCGTAAACTCCCCCTATCGCTAATTTCCTTTCGTTATAGTTCGACGTCTTCTTGGAATACAACTAGGCACCTATTCGGTCATTTCACTGACACTGTTGCGACGACGTTATATCCATCTCTTCTTTCTCCAGTTCCAGTCCACATCACTTTCACCACTATCATCCTATTCTTTTGCCTCACTCCACCGCGTCTCCACTTCACTCGAACTTCCCTTCTCCTCCTCTCCCTTCTGTATTATTCCTGTCCCACCTCTCTTCCTGCTTTCACTCGCATAATTCAGACCCGTCTCCCCTACCGTCGTCTCGTATTTGTTTCGTTTCACCTTTTGTTTCTTGTGCGCCGTTTTCTCATTATTCCAAATTAAGACTCGAATTCCGTTGCCTTTCTTTCTCCGATTTCTCCTCTACCTCTTCCTCTGTCCTTCTCTTTCTCTCCAACTACTACCCGTACTGGATCTTCTCTCCGCCCGGTGCAGACTCGCCCTGCCTCGCCCCTTGCGGCCTCCACTGTCGACGGCTCTGATTCCGCTTTAGCGCCGGGTCGCCGGGGTTGCGGCCGCTAATCTACCTGCGCACTCGGTGTTGACACGAGAGTTGGTTATCTCCTCGGCAAACCTGTTTAGCCTGCGAAGCCCGCGGCACTGAATTGCCCAGGATTATTATCTGAGCAAAGTTTAGTGGGAATATACCTCAGATGGACGGACTTTGGAATGCATGTTAGTGTGTTTCACGTTTGTTTGATATATAGTGTTTCACAACTGTTGTGTAAATAGGGAGGTATAAATCGAAGGATTTATGCTCGAGTGCATTAACAAAAGGTGAGAGTAAACCTGTTGTTATATCTTGATATAGAAGTAGCGTCATAAATTAAGGTTTTTTCTATTAACGGGAAGTATGACGTTACAACCGTTCTAAGTGGCGTATAGGCTTAGAGATTCATTCAGTAGTAGGTGCCGTACATTACTCGGGAGAATTGCTGTCAATGAAAGGGTGTGGTCGTCATGTAGTTGTGGCATAGTTGAGTTTTCCACATTAAAATATGAATTAAATGGGGAATCATGGTCAAATATGGATGAAAAATAGGTTTCAAGTCAATTCAAAAACACTATTATGAAAACTTACAGGTTCTGTACGTTGATAGCTTCGTGCATGGGAAGTGTCATTTTTTAATAGCTCTTTTCTCCAAAATTACAAACTCGCTTCCCACCGCACAACTGCACGCAAAATTGCCTGTACGTCAAATCACTGCTTTCATCCATCAATTACCAGTAAAATTTCCACAAAAATCGAAATCAAAATCCAGCGGAAATCATTTCGCAGCATGCGTACAACGTTACCGCCAGAAAAAGTAAACATTAACTTTCCTGGAAAATATTTCGATGCACTTATTTTTTACTGGTGAGTGAGGTCTCGATTTTTTCTCATGTTCGTATTCAGCTCATTATGAAATACCGTGGCGACGAAGTAACCTAACGTTTATAAAATGTACACATTTTCTTACCTAAAGGCTAAAAGTGAGTCCGACAAAGATGTAATATAATAAAAAGAAAGCTTTTCATTTATTTGCAGACAAGCGAAAAAACGTAATACTTTAAGACAAAGACACGGAATTCTGTTCCATTCTGATGCGCTCGCCTGTACCACGTGGAGATAATTACGTTTGTTACGTGCAGTAAGTTTCGGAAGAAAGTGAGTCACGCTAAGGTAGTTTACAATGTTACGACATTCCGATTGTTCAACCATTGTTACGATTGGTATCATTTTGTATATGTGCTCTTCTGAGTTTGGGAAGTACCCAATGCTAATTTTTACAATCCCTTTGTTATACTTGTGATAGAGTTAATTATTTACAGTTTTTGAAAACAAAGTACACTTAATTCGTCACTGCTCAGTTAATTTTCGTATGTTGTTAATGATGAGTTAATTTTCAAATAAATTTGTTACCTTCATCTATATTAATCTTCCTATTGTCTAAAACTGCCAGATTCACTGTTTTCTTGCCAAATTTTCTTAAATTTACTCGTATATTTAGGTGTAATGGGGTTCGGAAAACATTATAGATCACATGATTTAATAATGTAGTATGTAATGCTATGACCAGCAAATAAAGAATAAAATTCAGTCAAAGCAAAACGTGCATAGAAAACGTTATATGGCGAATAACTTTTCATACTAACTGCCCACGGCAACTTTACTGCTAACGTTACAGGGAACGAACGTTCTAGAGAAAAACATTCAGGTGAAACAGTGAATCTGGCAGTTTTAGGCAATAGAAAGATTAATATTGATGCAAGTAACAAAGTTATTTGAAAATTGACGTGGCTTAAGTAATATATATATATATATATATATATATATATATATATATATATATATATATATAATATATATTTATATATGACGTGGCTTACGACAAACAGAAGGTCCTTAAATATGAACGTGGCTTAAGGCAAAGCCGAAGGTCTTGGCCATACGTAAAGCTATAGGCGAAATGTGCAGCATTGATTTGATACGAAGAAATGTTCAGGGGATCGGTGGATAATTGTGCTTTCAGAGGCATGCAGCCAACGGGAAAGGACTAAGGTTTAGGAAGGAAAGAAGTGTCGTTCTCGTGTCCGGCGAGAAGCTGCTGAGGATCTCTGCAGCTATGAGCCTTTGAAGACAAAGATGCGGAGATGTGTTCGCGTGCCGGTGCGGCTGCAGAAGGCGATTTCCTCTGTGTGGCGGCTCAGCTGACCGCTCGGAGCTAGCGCCAGAGCGGGAGCGCCAGGCGGACGCTGGCGGCGGGCCGCGGGAATCGCAAGGCCCGGCGCGGCCACCGCCGTTCCGATCTGGTTGCGACGCCCGGCTCCACTCCCCCACAGCCGCTCTTTCTTTGCACCGGCTGCTACCGCTGCTTTTATTCAAGCGCAAAATCACCTCGGCGTTGCGCCAGGAGCTTTCTTCATACCCAATCTTGTGAAAGAGGAAAAAGATTAATTTTACTTAAGACCACGGTATGTGAGATTATTCATATTTAAATGTAATCGATCTTCAGATTTTTAAAATAAATTGTAATTTTTTTTCCTTTATTTGTACAGTACACTTGCACATTAGAATTATTTTTTTTATCGTATTCACTGCTACTCGTCTCTTAGTGAACTTAAAGGTTACATATAGTTCTCTCTTAGCAGCCTCTTCCTGAGATCAAGTTAGCTCGTCTAAGCATTTTCAGACATTTACATCTCTCTACATCTCTCATACTCTCCATTTGCGCTTGTTTGCTTTTCCCTCTTCCTTGCTCTTCTTAATTTTTCTCTGTCCATTTCCCACCTCCTTGTATAATTCCCTGCACTTCAATTTCCATTTTACTTGCTGAAACTGTTCTACATCGCTTACGTTGTCATCCTCGTTTGCTCTTATCGCTTCCCTATTATTCCTCTTTCATTACTCCTTTCCCTTTCAATAGAATCACATTTTACTTCTGGCTCTATATTCTACTAAAATAGCAATCGCTTGTCTTCTTTGGTCTTTCTTTGGCTTCTATTCTCTTTTCTCTTTAAAATTGTAAGGGGGTTTGGGAAAAGTATTTTCGGCGCTCCTTCAATATCCACTCTCGTCGATATAAAAATCCCTCCGCTTGTCCAAGCGGTATTTTGAGCAGTAGTTTTTCAATTGCTTCTTGTTTATATATATTGTATAATAAATTTTATCCTGACGATATTTTCGTACTGTGTATGACGAATCGAAAACAATATCGTATTTCATACATTATTCCCTATCCCATTTCATGCCCTCGAATATGCATTCTATCCTCTTTGAAGCGGCTCTATACGAGTAGCGAGCCTCATATTGCTTCGTACATTTGCCATTAATCCGCCGTCTACCCTCACGTTTCAGCCTTGCCACCCTTTTCCTAAGGAATTTTGCGGTCGTACTTAGACACACTTTGTTTAGTTCTACATTTTCTTGCATTGCTTTTGCTGCCTATTTTAGCGTTTCTTCCGGCTAGAAACAATCAGAGCTTGCCTCTTTCTCTCTTGGCATTAATGCCCTATATTTCTTTCCGCGTGTCCATCTTTCCACCTAGGCAGCGGTACCTGGCCGCCCTCGTCCTCACCCACGCTCTCGTCCCGCGCGCCTGGGCTGTGCCCTGCCGCGTCCTCGCCCACTTCCTCACCGCGCCCCTCGCACCGCCCTCGCCCCCCTCGCCCCGCCCCCCTCCGGCCGCCCCCTCGCCGCCCCCTCGCACCGCCCCCTCGCCCGCCCCTACGCCCGCACCCTCGCCCGCCCCTCGCCCGCCCCCTCGCCGCCCCGCTGCCGCCCCCTCGCTTCCGCCGCCTCGCCCCGCCCCTCTCCCAACCCATCTCCGCCGCCTCGCCCGCCCCCTCGTCCGCCCCCTCGCCCTCGTCATCGCCCACGCTCTCGGCCTCCGCCGACTCGGCCCTCGCCCTCGCCCTCGCCCTCGCCTCCCTCGCCCCCTCGCCTCCGCCTCGCACCTCGCCCTCGCCCGCCCTCGCCCTCGCCTCGACCCCTCTCCCTCACCCCTTCGCCCTCGCCCGCGCTTCAAGCTCCGGTGCACGAGCTGCGGTTTCCCAACAAACTCGTGAAAGTTTTCATAAGCGAAAGTGAGCGCGGAGGTGAAGTGGCGCGAAGCCTTGCATTTCTGCACGCAGCGAATGGGCGCGCGGAGGGATCAATGGTTACAGCAACGAAGCCCTCGCTCCACCTCTTTGATTAAACAATCCCAGAGGCACAGAGAGGCCCCAGATGCACACATTAATACATAACAAAGGAAGTATTAACTGAAACTAAGACACGAAATCGATTCAAATATTGATATTTACTTATTCCCGCTTTTCCCTTGGAAGGCATTGCCAAGCCTTTACGTATCCCGAATAATTATTCATATCAATATTGTTAAGAAAATCAGGGATCTAAGTTATCTAAACTAATTTTCCCGTTAAATAAATAACCTCAAAAGAGTGTCAGTGTTGTGGAACGATTATAACTTTTATCGATTAATTCACCAGGGGACCCGAAGAGTTCCCCGGAGGACTGGACGTACGTCAGATACAGCACGGATCTCATGAGCTTGTTGGAGATTTTGTTTGTCAATGGGATAGAGTAAAAGAGAATTAGGAATCAGAGGACGTGTCGGGGAAGAACGTATCACGCGGAAGCCATGGCCTGATATTTATGGTGCTACTCCGGCCAGTCCCTGAGTGCGATGGAGGAAATCGCGGAAAACACCGATAGCAGACGGCTTCCGAACACTATCCTCGGAAGGACCACATACGCACTGATGTTTAACACATGAAGCAAATATCTTGTTCTCACACCCGGAATCGAGCATACGTTCATACTAGCTGTAATGCACTCGGCAACCTTCTCTGGCATATTTATAACTAAAAAATGTAGTTGTCATACAAAATGGCGAGAGTGAAACGAGGGCAATGAATTCCTGCAATGAATGTTGTTGTTTTGTGTTGAAAGGTAGGATGGATGGATAGATGGATATTAGTAATATTATTTGCAGATAATAAAGTAACAGTGCAATGAAATGCAATGTAAACTAGAGAATGTGGAGAAAGCATAAATGTGAACGCTTTTTACTTAAAATCGACTTAGGTGATTCAGCGCATCAATTGATGTCACTGCAGTGCCTCTGACCGGGAGGCCTTACGATTCGAGTCACGACGGCGGCAGGATTTTCAAAACTAGCTTTAGAGCTACAACTGTGTCAGCTCTGGAGGGAAATTCTAGCGCCTGGCAGTATCATAGAAGTATCGTTAGCAGTATCCTAATAAACGGGCCGTGAACTTTGCGCGATATTTCCTACCTCTTCCTTGTTCTATCCTGACCCCTTACTGACATGCACTACACTACCATACATGTCGGTAGACCAATTAGGAGCTTAGGCCTTGTTTCGGCTGTGGTGTTGGCACACTGGTTGGAGATACCTCAATAGGGAAATACTCGCTAGCTGATGAATAGGTCGGCACTGGATCTCGCCATCCAATAGCATCTCCCGCTATGAAAACCTGCACTACACTTTTGCTACTACCGACCTTAGCTGTTGACGCCCACGTAATCACTAATGAATCTTTTTTATGCACCACTAAATTCCTCGTGGATCGAACAGAATTTGAACCCTGGTTCTCCGAGGGGTAGGCGAACGGTCTGACCTGCCCGCTCCGGGTCGCCCCTCAGGGCGAAGGGGCGCGCGGGAGGGCGTGGGCGGAGGCGAGCGAGTCGGTGGGGAGGCGGCCGCGAGCCCGGTCTGCCGGGGCGGCGCCCACGCCGACATCCGCTCTGCGGCAGAGGTCGTTAGTTGGCTCTCGGCTCGAGTTGCCGCCTCAAGACGCTCTAATGATCACCGGCAGCTCGTTTGCCCCGTGCTGCTCCGGGAACTGGCTCTAATTCCGCATATGCTCTTGAATTGAAAACCTCTTAAATGTGACAACTGTTTCTTCTTGGCTTGTTCAGTATGAATACGGCTAATTCTATGAATGTTGCACGTTTACTCGCATCTCTTAGTAATACTAACGCGGAATCTTTGTTCATGTTCAAGAATGACTACTACGCTGACGCTCACCGTGAGAAACAACAATCCCTACACCTCGTTAAACAATCTGGTTTGCGCAATTATTGACAACCAACTTGCCCATCGAACACTACGTAGGCGGGAGCAACTTTAATCAGCAGCGGTTTCGCCAGGGAGAAGATCGCACCCCACCGGGTCCTCGGCCCAAGGGGTGGAAGCGGGTCGTGGGATTTGCTTACCCCCTGCATGGCTGAGATGTGAGACAGGTCAGCTTGCCCCCCCCCCACACACACACACACATACACTCACGGTGGGCTGCGGGTGGGCGGGCGGTCGCTTGATGTGAAGGCGGGGCGTACGCTGGCAGTGGGGGCGAGTTGGCTCGCTCGGGGCAGGCAGGCCATCTGAAACTGGTGGGTGCCGGCAAACCCTAAATGGTTCTGTCTCGCTGCCATGCTAATTGACAGGCCGTAGCTCTGTCGACACATACCTCTGCTAGCTTGCGTCCGTCATTGAACTCCTGTCGTCTGCACGTGTGCGTACCGTCGTGTACTTGATTTGAGAACCCCCTCCCCTAACCAGACAGTGGCAGGGGTGCGTGTGACTGGAAGTGCAAGTGGTAAGGAGCGTGGCGGTGTGGACGAGTAGCCTCGCTTGGGGGCGGTGGGGCACCGTCATCTGAAACTGGTGGGTGCTGCCAATCCTAGGCTTTGCCGACACATACCGCCCCCGGCCACATCAATTGCTCAGAAGACAGCCGCACGCCGATCGTGAAGCAAATGACAACTCCGAAATTGACTCACCCCAACTAGACTCAACTGTACATAGTACAAGAATTGGTACAGGTTTCATTAGGTTTTCAAAATAAATATAAATGTATACACTCAGCTTGTTCTTGAGTTGCCGAAAATCTCACAGTGTATTTCCTTTAGCTATTTAAAGATTCACATAGAGTAAAACACTATATGTAAATTCTTTAAGAGCTAGGTTTGTATTGCCATTCAATTATATTTTAAAATTATTATATCTCACGGTCACTGTAAATAATAGTCCTTAGTCAAATAACTTATAATGTAAATTCATTGTATGTATTCTCATAATTAATCCAAAGCATTTAGCACGACCCGTAAGTACAGTTAAGAAGAAAATATTAGGTTAAATAAAAACTAGAATGTATCCATGTTATGGCTAACATTTCACTGCGAACTGTTAAGCGGGGAGGGCAGAACCGAGGAGCGTCCGACCGTCACCGGCTTGGCTACCGCTAACTAGTCGCAATATAGTAGAAACCTTTTAATAAACAACAACCATAATAATGGTCATTTTTGAATGTGTTTACTTTTGCGTCTCTCCCTTCATTATGTTATTGTTAAAATATTTCTCTCTGGCCTCTGACGTTGATAACTAATAATCAGTACTATTCAGAATCCATTCCTATCCCAATGTTTTATTTCTAATTTGACGTTTTAGCAGACGAGGGGGTTGAGGGACAAGTGTTTCTCTTGCAGCCCCTCTGATCGGAAGGTCTTAGGGTTCGCGTCCCGACAGCGCAGGGTGAAGGGGTGGATGCGCCGCAAGCGGTAGTTCCTAGAGAGAGAAATCACCGATGAGTCGGTCGGTCTCAGGTTCCGGCAAGCCAAAAACACCTTCCCCTCCCGGACTATAATTCACTGAACAAATGACTTTGACGTGTCCGGAAACACACAACAATCAATCAAGTGACTCGTTCTTTTGTTCCCTAATTATGTTCTCAGTTTAGAAACTCTTCCCTCGCCCCTTTCCCCACCTTAACACCTTCACGAGCCCTTCGCACATCCATATTTATAGTGTTCGCTTCCCCACGGCTGCATCCGCCGGCCTCGGCGCCGCCACCCGCGCAGCGTGCCTGCGGGCCTCCGCGCGGCGCACGTATCATTACGCGGGGGAGGGGGAGGCGCTCTTTTGTCTCGGGTGGCTGTGGCCCAAGTGACAGTCGTAAGACGCATGCGCGCCGCGCAGAAGGCATACAAATGAAGAGGCGCGCTCTTCATTTGCCCTATCGCCGGATATCCCCTCGCAGCACCCTTCCCCCGCTTCTCTGCCTGGTTATATTTCTCAGATTTGTTCTTAACCTTTGCCGTCTCTTTCCCCTCTTCCCAGCCTTCCTTTTCCTTCGTCTTCATCAATTCTTTGCGCCCGCGTACACTCTTCCTTCATTTCTCGCTCTTTTCCGCTCATTTTTTGCACATGGTCCCTCTCCTTCATTTCCTTCTCTACGTTCTTCGTCTTCTTGTCTGCTTTGTTCTCAATTGTTATACCCACTTCCCCTTTATCCATTTTCTCTCCTCTCCCCTTCTCACTTATTTCTATCCTTCTCCTTTGTTCCCTTCCATTGAAGTCTTTCAGACTCCTTCTTCTCTTTCCAAACATATTTCTGGTGCTCTTTGATTTTATCCGCCAGCATACTGTATTTACACAAACTTTTCACTTAATTCTCCTTCTTTCTTCTCCGCGCTGGCTGAAGCCTCTCTTATACATGTTTATATATTCATAACGTTTGTTGTCGTAACCGTCTTCAACTCATGTTTCCCCAATTCACATATTCGCGGACTTTCTTTCTTGTCGTCGTTTACAAATTTATTTTCCATTTTCTTCCGTCACAATTTCTTCTCCTTTGCATCGTCTCCCAACGACCTCCTCATACTCTACTTAATCACCCTCCTCTCTATTTCAAGATCTTCCGTCTTCGCCTCATCCTTTTCGTTCCATTTCGAAATAATTTGCGTACGTTTGCATCTCTCGGCGTCCACATCCTCAACCTTCTTTCTTTGTGCCCACGTTTACTCTATCTTCATTCCTCGCCGTTCCCATATTAATTTGCATGTGTCCTTCTTCATTTTCATCGCTATGTTCTTCGTCATCTTATCTGATTTGTTCTCTACTGTTATATCCACTTCCCCTTTATTCATTTCCTCAATACCGACATCTTTGGTTTATTTTTATCTTCCTCCGCCTTCTCCTCGTGGTTCTTCATTTTCTTATTCCTTTCTCCCTTCCGGAACCGCATCACGATTCGGAACCCGTCCCCCAAATCCTTCCCCCCCGCACTAATAACCCTTGATATTCTTAAGCCCTTCCTCAAATCTCGGCGAGGGAATTGCGCGCTAAATGGTGCGGAAATGAGTGGAGCCATAAAAGTGTTTTCTATTGTGGGGCGTTTGTTTAATCTGGAAAGTTCCTTCGCCTTCAGCCATCGCAAACGCAGCGTGGCTCCAATCGCGGCCTAAGGAGTCGGGATCCGCGGCGCCGCCGTCGCGTGTACACTTTTATTAGCCTGCGCTAGGGGCGCCAGCGAGATACGCACGGGAAGTAATTAGTGCGCCCCCCTACCCCCTTTGCACTCCACCACTCACGCCGCAGCGCAGGCCGCCGGCCGACGCACGGTGGTTTGAAAGTCGCGAGAGCGCGCACAATTCGGTTTTTCACAGTTGAATAGTTTATTCCAGAGACCCGTCAAACGCCAAATTCCATTGTTTTAAAACTGACAAAAGGTCTCCCAAATTTTCTGATTTCAAGATAACTTTATTTATTAAAGCAGTTGATATATGAATATTTTTCTTATAAATATACACTATGTGTCTCTATACATATGTGTCTTATCTTCTTGGGGCAATAATCCGCCGCTAATGCGTGTTTTAGATTTTGGCGTTTGATGGGTTTCTGAAATAAACGATTCAATTGTCCTTTTAACTTGATTCTAGCGTGCACAAGACGAAACGGAGGTTGCAGTTGGGAGGTTTCATTCTATTATTTCTTATTTTTTGGACAATTGTAGTGAAAAGCGCGTGTAAACATATAACTTCAATTATTGACAATTCAAAGGTAACGAAAATAGTCTTGTAACATAGAATCATTTATTATGCTTGCCTTTCCCTACAGTTTTAAGCAACCTTTTTGAGATATGTTGAAGAAAAATATGTTTATTCGTTTGTGGAAAGTTATCACAAGATCACGCTTGTGACAACTTACACTAAAGAAGTGCTTACACTAAAAAAATGTTCATCTGTCTGGAATTGTTCGAACGCCACCAGGAACATAATGCCTTCTACCAGCCACGATCTAGAGTTCTCTGCTTCAGAGAGTGGTCGATCTCGACTCAGCTCTTTAGCTGGAGTCTCCGCTCCCGAGAATCTCGAACCTATGAATTTAGCTGAAATTTTCTCTTGAAGACATTTGCAAGCCTTGGTTATTTGCATGTTTACTATTCATTCCAATGGAAGATTTACTAGTTTGCTTTACATGAACGTCCGTTTTATAACATGAATTATTTAAATGATTTTAAACATTTTACATTATAAACATGAATTACATATTCCATGAGAATAAATGCACAGCTATAAGGTTTTTAAATGTCATTTTCGTCCACCGTTTGCCGCCCCGGCCCACAGTGCTCTGCGCTTGCATTCGTGGAGGTCGCGGAGATTTGTTCACGCGGAGACGCGACCAGCCACGAGGGCGGGGGCTGAAACACGAATGATAATGAGCGACTCGGAGGCCGGGGCTGTGGAAGAATGACTGAACTCGGAAGTGTTATGAGAATAAGTACTGCGAAGTGCAGCCGTTGCGGAGGGGTTGATGGAAACGGATCCGTGGAACTGCCGGAGAAATTGATTACGGATTCAAGTGGAATGAGTGCGGAAACGGTAGTTGACGTCTTGTTGAAAGAAAGGGGAGATAAGGTTTGCGATTGGCCTCCACGGAAATAGCAGTCGTCGAGAAACTTCTCTCTTCGTCGTTTCTATTCCAATGTAATGCGATAATTCACTTGGAATCGAATGCCAAGCTTACGTTCTGGTGTACTAGATTATTCCAAGTCATGGGAATGAGAACGGTCCAAATTTCTAATTTTTGACGTTCCTTGGGCAATATGAAGTGCTTCACTTCGAACATCAAGTTTAACACGCACGAATTTAGGTGCTTGAGAAACCGGTTCGTTTTTTACTATGGTGAAACATGCGGTTAAAATCAGTCATTTACAAAATATATGATAAAAGTGCCGTTCCGGATGGCCGAGATCGTTAAGACAGTTATGCCGTAGCGATCTCGGACCGAAGGATCGCAGGTTCAATTCCCACCTCCGGCATGGTTGTATTTGTGTTCTCCCTTTCATCCCCTATCATCTTCATATCAAGTCCTCTTCATAATTTCCATTCTGTTGCATGCAATAGTGGTCGCTAATGATCTAGATGTTGTTGTGACCGTAAATAACAAAAAAAAGTTTACACGAGTAATTGTTACCATGGGGAAAACATTAAAAGTTTTCAAAATGGTAAATTAAATTCTCGTTAATCGGGCAAAGGAACGGACTTAACACACTGAATTACGAGGAAATATCCCGTTGCTTTGACGTGTCATTCAATATATTCGTACTCCACAAAAAATTCCTTTTTAGAAAAAATGTCCAAGCCTTCTCCTTGTGTGAAAGAAAGCAGAGAGTGCTTGAACCTCTCCTCACTGAGGGGTTGACATGGTCTGTTGGGGACAAGAGAAGGCGGTAAGGGAAAGAATGAAAGTCCCTTTACGAAGCTCTTCCGGTAGATTAAGATGAAATCTTCACGGCGCCTCGCACACGCTTAAAGTTACGTCCGGGGTATTTATAAGCGGGCACTTTATCTCTGATGACTCTCTGCACGCTTTCTTCTCGAGATAGTAAGGCATGGCATCTCTCTACACCTTTTACTGGGTTAAATAATACACCTCACAACAAGAGGCGGTGCTTCAAACCAGAACATCCAACAGTTCTGATTGTCCAGCTGTTAGATTTCACTTCTTTTTTTCTGGTACGCTTGTATACCATTACTCATGAGCAGTTATAAATTTACGAATGATGACTTTGATGACATTGTGATTTATGTCTTGTTGTTTTATTGCTGTTAATGCTACGCGCTCAATGTTACCTCGGTGGCTCTTCGTAAGCAGACATTTTCGTTATCAGTAATGGCTTTCTGAATGCTTTATTTTCCAGACAGTCCAAAGTATGACCTCTCCCTTCACCACCAGAGTTTATTTTTCAACACGAGAAGAAACATTCAATGCTGTAATGTGTTCCATCAATTTGGAAATTCATGTTTCTTTCCTGCCTTTTTGATATTTCGCGAATACTGAACAATATTACGAATTAAGGAATTATGCAATCATTTGTCATTGCTTTTCAAGCTTACTTGTTGAAAACATCGGGGATTTAAATGAGATTTGTGCACAGACACATTGGTCGGATGCACTGCAGACGTCTATGGAATGTTCGTTGACAATATATCGTCTGAATCGGTAGTTATGGGAGTTGATTTGTTCTGCGTATATCGACAGCACGTCTCAAATAAATGAACTTCGATGGCGGAGACTTTTGGGAGAGAGCGATGTCATCTCTCATATAAAATCGGCGCAAATAACTATTCTTATAATTTTTTCTGCCTTTTCTTTTGAAAAAACCTACTGTTATAATGGTAAATTATATCAAAACGAAATTAATCATCTCATCCAACATTTTTAGCAAATTTTTCTGTGTTGGTAGTGTTTTATTCCAGTACGTGGTTTGCTTCTTAATTCGCATTTCCACAAAAGTTTCTCCTTTCGCTCTATTATGAAGAGCGATAATTTGATTTCTATGGCTAATACTAGCGATGTACAAATCAATTTTCATGTATCTAATAATAATTTATTTTCACTCTTTGATTTTGAGAATAAAATTACCCTCTGTATCCATTCAAAGAGAATAATTGAAATTGAATTTCATGTAATTTTTTAGATTCGTAATAAGCTTTGTTGTGACGAGATAACATTGTTAATTAATGTTATTTAACTGTGTAATATTTGTTGGAGATTATGAATTGGATTGTGGAATCGTAAACAAGTATACGGTACTCATTCGTATGTTATTTACACGATAAATTTTATCACTGGGCCGCCCACACCCAGCCTCTCTGTGAATGTAGAGCACAGCGACCCGCTATTCTGGTCCCAAATGGTAGTTGTGCTTGTCAATGCATTTGTACTGGATAGAACCGTATTGTACTGGATAGTTGTTTGAGCGAAGCTTAGACTAGAGAGAAAATAAGTAACAGGTAATTAAATTCACAGATTTGTAATAGTTTTTATATAGCAAAATACTATTAATAGTAAATAAGAGTAGTATGGAATGAACAAAGAATAATAACTAGACTTATCGTAAATTGCGAAAGAATTAAGTGAATTGATAGAAAAAAAGAAGTGATTGCAAACATTTCGAAACAGTACGCAACTTCCGAGGCGTTAATAGCGCGTTTGTGCCATGTTGACAGAATGAACGGCACAGAAGATACAGACGCCGAAGAGGACGGAGGTCAGACGGCAGGGAAGGCGACGCGGGCAATAAGCCCGTCCGATGGAAATGGCGAGGAGGGCAGCGCCAAACAGTCCACGCAGCGCGCGTGTCCCGCCCCAAAAGCTGCCTCACAAAGGCGACTCGGATTAATTTGACGCTTCTATCTCCGCGCCGCCAGCCTCTCAGCCAGCGCTCTCAGGAGAGGCCGGACGCGAGGACTGCGGGGGCCGGTTAGCGAAGCGGCGGGAGCGGGACGAAGGCGGGGGCATAGGGCAGGGGCGAAGTGCAGCGGGTAAAGAGCGGGGACGAAGGGCGGGGGCGAAGGCGGGGCAGCGGCGGAGAGCGAAGCGCGGCGATGCGAAGCGGAAGCGAAGTGCGGGAAGCAAGGCGGACGAAGGGCGCGGAAGTCGAAGGGCGGGAGCGAAGGCGGGGAGCAAGGGCGGGAGCGAAGGGCGGGCGAAGCGACGAGGGCGGGGACGAAGGGGGAGCGAAGGGCGGGGAAGCGAAAGGGCGGGGAGCGAAGGCGGCGACGAAGGGCGGGGGCGAAGGGCGGGGAGCGAAGGGCGGGGGGCGGCAGACTAAGGGCGTAACGTCGCTTGTGAAACTGGCTCTCCGCATCTCCTTCGATGTCAAACCCTTGTCCCTTGCTGCCCTCTACGTTGAGTCGTTCGCCCTTACCCCGTCCTCCTGCGTAAGCTACTTCAGTAAGGTTCCAATGCCAGAGAGCAGACGATCCTTGAAATGTCAATGTCTACCTACTATCCCAAATCCTTAATATTCGAGTAACCTGTTTTAATATGTCACACACAGTTAGACCACTTCCCGCCCATCAATCGAGTAAAATGAGGTCATTCGATAAGTCACTATTACCTGATGGGTAACTAATGATTTGAGCGCGGATCCTTCCAGAAAATTCTAATAAATTGGAAAAACCCTGGTTTTGTGCTTTTTAGCGCGGCGAACTAGCGGTGGTTGCTCGTAGCTGTGATATACAGCTATATGTGACGCCAATGAGGCGATGAAATGACACAGGTTTCTATCGCTGTGTTGCTCGGACGATGCTGTTTACAGTGCGTGCTTTAGAGCTTGAATCACTCGGAAAAGTTCGCAGTCAACGTTGCCACCCCGTACGATAATTATCATTTTATAGGATAATTTTGTTATGTGCAGCCTATACGATAGTGCTAATGATAGTGCTAAAGAGGTACTCCTCTTTAGTAGAATATTTTCGACTTAAAAATTATTTTCTAATATGCATCTACAAGAACTGAACGACATGTTGTACAATAGGAGTTTGCCAAGATACAAATTTTCTTTAATAAGCCACCGGAATTTACACTGCAAGGATGTGTTCAGAATAACTCTACTGGGAGCGCTGGCATTAGGTTCTGCAACACGAAATTTTAGAATCGGTAGTGGCCGTAACCCGAAAGAAGGGTTGCGTCTTTTTTGTATTTTAATTTTTTTGATTTTATTTTGTATTTTTTTATCATTTAATTTAATTTGCAATAGATTATTTTGAGGATGAAAAAAACATACAACTATATGTTTAAAGTAATTTGATTTAGAATTTTCATAGTTGAAATTTCCGGCATTTAAAAATATTTTAATGCGTCAGCGACGCCGCATTCAGCGAGTAATAACTATCGCTTTTAAGACAATATCACGAATCCTTCTGCCCTAGGCATAACAAAATGCAAGGCTTTGAATCAAAAATGTAGATTTATGGCTTCACATCGATTATTTAGCATCCTTCTCGGTTTTATTATTTTTCATTCGCCTTACTTCCAACTCAAACTGTGTCTTGATAAGATGTGATGATGATTTAGATTCTCGAGAGGGTCTTGACGGTCATGTTCACGCTGATGGGGACAATTGAAGGTGACTCCTTCTAGATGTTCAACCACTAAGAGTTGAAGCATTGCTTTCCTCTTGCTGGCTTGCTAATTCTTAATTGCTTCTTTCCTTACTCGGGCACCGACTCGCGTCCCTGGCGATGCTCTGCTCGCTCTTGAACAAACAAAACAGCAAGTGGAGGAAAAGGAGATGACTCGATGTCGACCTCGGTTTGCTCAAGACGAAGCAGATATGAGAAACAGGAACGACTTGTACTAATTAGAAGAGATTTGCTGGTACAATTTTCTCGATTCCATTGCGGTGTTGCCTCCAGGATCGTCGGATTACAATGTCAGTAAGATACTTCTGAACAAGTTTGTTAATTGTTTCCTTTCATGGTGCCTTGAAGCTTTTATTTAAAGATTAATTATTAAATTCGAGTTCTTGAAGTTATCTTGACGTTCTCGTAATCAATTATCTTACTGATTCTTTTCATTTATTTCTTATACTCAAGTTCTCACGTTTTTAATGCAAAATCACGCATGTGATGAAGTAGACGGAAATTCAATTTTATTTTTTCAAATGTGACAATTAAAAAGTATCGTGTTCATGCCAGTTCATTAAATTAAACCTATATCAGTGCCATTTTTTTATCGAAACATATTTTCATGATCATACAAGTTCATTCATGATGATTCATGTATGATGGATGATACAAATTATTCATACAGGAATTAATTCTTCGTGCTTCATACTTGGTTGAATAAAATCAAAACATACTAATATTGATTTTCTAAGTTACGTGTTGATTGAATGATAGCTGGAAAACTGAGCATAATTGTGCGTGAGCTTTCTCTACCTCCTCGGTTGAGAAGGTATTGGTTTCTAATTTCCCTACTGTGCATGCTGTACATATTTTATACTTTTGAAAATCATCCTTACATATTCATTCATACTATTGCAAGGTGCGTATTGAAAATATCAGTAAAGTGGCTATTCAAACACACGAAATCGATTATGGTAATGATGTTAATGAATATATTGGAGGTCTAATTATTATTACTGTTATTGTTGTTATTAGTAATAGTAAAAATTATAGATTAATTTTCACACTTTTTCTTTGGATAACACAAATTTTTGCGATGTAACAAGAATGCTTTGTTTCTGAAGAGATTACATGAAAGGGAAACGGTATCCCACCTTTAAAGAGGGAGCGTTATGTTGTTGCGTCATCGCGGAATCATATTAACATATCGCCGGAGAAACTAGTCCGGTGCTTTGAAGCGTTCGTGTGCCCTGCTGCCGGGTCGGAGCGCCCGCATACACGATGGAACGTGCGTTCACAGCTATTGCGAACACGCGGGCACAGAACTCGCTGTGAAGCACGCGATTCGCGCTTCATTGACAGAGTCTTTGATATCTTCTTGCTCGAATGGAGCCTTGAAGATAGTCATTCTTTGTGGGTGATCTGGGCTGTCCGGGTGACGCCGCGTCGGAGACTGTGTTGCGGACAGCCCAAATCACCCACATGACTCTGGCCGCGGAAACCTACGACTTCAGTCATTCTTTTTGTAAACATTTTAGAAAAAGAGAATTTCGCAATACTGAATTATTTTAGTCAAGCGTTTTTTTCTGGTTATTGATTCTGGAAAAGTAAACGGATAAGGCTATTATTCCGTAGTGTAGTGCATGTTATTATCGCGTAAGGGGGCGACGATGTTCCCCCTCTGGTTGGCGAGGTCCGGCACCGACCTACTCGTCAACTTGCAGGTTTGACCTACACAAATATCTCCCACTAGTAGGGCACCACCCTAGCCGTGCCTTGCTCTAAGTTCCCAGCTGACATCTCGACTTGTGTGATACTGTAATGAATCTCAGTGTGTATGTGTAAGTAAGGGGAGATCATAGGACAAAGAAAAGGAAGTAAAGGTCGCGTCCACGGGTCTTTTGTCAGAGTACTGCCCCGACATTCGCCTGGTGTTGGCCGGAGAAACCACGGAAGACTTACGATCACAACAGAGAGCTACTAGAATTCTCCAGGCAGCGAATAAATTCGACTCAGGTATGTAGCTAGAGTAAAAAATCCTATCTCCGTCGGGATTTGAATCCTAGAACCTGGCAGCGACACTGCCTTGACATCAGTTGATGCTCTGAGCCACCTAAGCCGGTGTGTGTGCGTGCGTGTGTGCGTGTATGCGCGCGTGTGTGCGTATCTGTGTGCGCGTGTGTGTGCGTATGTGTGTGTGTGTGTGTGTACGAGCTTGTTCGTGTGTGAATTTGAATGAGCAGTGCCGTACTCATGGAAGAGACAAGAGGCTTATGACTTTACGTTTTCCCTTATTTTTTTAAAGTGATGGAGAAAGAAGTAATCTTCCCTAATGAAGGTATTAAATAATAAAACGTTAGCTTTAAATATTAACCAGACATGTCTGAGGGATTATTTCTCCATCAGTGATTTATAAAGCTTAAACCAAGTAACGTGGTAAAGAAAATTACATATTAAAAAGCACATGACTTTGTTCACAAGATAGTATTCTACCATCTACACGTGAGTCTCAGCATGTTACACCTTGTTAACTGGTATTCTTTCAATATTTCATTTTTTCACGTTATTTCAAAGTAAATTTAAGGTATTCTTTCAAAGAACGCACCAATAATTAGGAAGAATATAAAAATGTATTTCTGGGAGAGCAAACTATGTGTAATAAAATATCTACTGTCGCTTCATTCCTTATTTAGTATTGATCCCTCTTACAATATTTTCAGTTCTCGTTATATTTGTTTATTTGTGAGCCTTGTTTTTTTTCGCGTCCTTAAAGGCGGGTAATAAAAGATGACATAAATGTACTGCCCATCAAATGAGATCGTGCTCCAGCTGATGCTGGTGCAGATATCTCGACGACAGAACTAATCAAGAAAGTATTGGCGCAGATAAACCCTTTTACAGTTGACATCGGGAAACATAAGACGTGGGAATTGGATTTTGTTTGACGACGACGCGGGGTCGTTCACAGACGCATCGGATCTTCAGACGTGTGCGAGAGAAGCGCATAGGAGGAGGGAGGAGCCTGTCCGTTCCTCACCACCGTGCAACGTCGTCCTCGCTGTGTCCGCCATGCCGTCCCCTCTGCGCTACCCCGTTCTCGTTTTACAGTCCCACGCTGTCCCCGCATTTCAGATCATGTTTCAATTCTCCCCAAATGCAGTCCTCGACTGCGCCTCCCCCCATCCCATATGTAGTCCTCGACATTTTGTTCCCACATCACATGCACCTCACCTCTACTATCTCCCCACGTGCAGCTTCACGGTCGTTGCCATACCGTCCCTTCCTCGCCTGTTCTTTCCACACCGCCATGCGGCGGCGTCCTCGCTGTGTCCGCCATGCCGTCCTCTCTACGCCACCCCCTTCTCTCTTTACAGCCCCAAGCTATCCCGTCTATTTAGATCTCGCCTTTCCTCTCTCGACATGTAGCCCCCAACATTCCGATCCCCACTCACGTCTCCCCTTATGCAGACTCCGCCATTTCATCTTATGTCACCCCTTCCCATACTCTGTTCCCGTCATCCCGTTTCCACATCTGATTTCCCCACATGCACCCCACCTCTCCTACATGCAGCATCATGTTTTTTGCCATACCGTCCCCACCTCGCCTGTCACATATCCACTCCCCGCCACGCCCCCAACACCATCCATATTAGTTGCGACATCCCGCTATATCATCCCCGCCCCGCCGCTTCGACGCTCTTACATCCTATCGACCACGCAACAATGTCTCCTCTCCCGAATGCTCTTGTCCAGGTCCCCACTTGCACACTCAGAAGGATCTGCTACCCCAGCAACGTCTGCCCTTGCACGCGCTGATTCTTCGCCTCCATGCCTCGTGCAGGACGAGATGGAAAAGCGGTGAGTGGGCGCGAGGATTGAATGGTGTCTGCGTGTGCACGTCAGGAGTGAGGCTCGGACACGGAGGACGAGGAGGGCTCAAATTGCCGACGCGAGAGTGAGGTACAGAGGAATGGGGCTGAAACAAAAGCAATATAAGCATGTTGTTGCTTTGGGGTGGCATGAAGGGAGGTTGAAGATCGCAAACTGGCAGATGGAGCAGTGCAGGATTTAAGATGGGGCGGGGGGGGCAGCAGCCATTTGTAGAAGATGGTGGAGAAGGCAGCAGAGCAAATGAGGATGCCAGAACAGAGAGGGGAAATGAGAAAACGAGGGAATTGGAACGAAAATTCGGAGTAGCCCCACGGCAGAAGGAGCCAGAAGCGACGTGTGCGCTGGCGGTGGGTGGCGTGGGGCGGATGCAGAGACTGCTTGGAGTGGCGAGAAAGAGGCCTGAAATTCACGAAGTGTGAGGGAGAACGTGGAACGAACGGATTCACTGTGCAGCGTGAGCGACACGTGCGGCGGTGGCGTGGGCGTCATTGGAAGAGGAAAGGGTGGAAAGGCTGTAGCTGACGGCAGCGGAGGGTGCGGGTGCGGACGGGTGCCTGGGAGGAACTTAAGTTGGTGGGGGAGGCCTAGATCTATATTACGGCAGACAGCAAGGTTGGAGGCAGCAAGGCAGTGTGGGCTAGTAAGAGGGACCGCGGAGCGCGTGGCGTGTGGGCTGCGACGTGGGTGTGCAGGGCGTCGGCGGGCGTGCGTGGGCGTACGGTGTGGTTTTGGCGTGTGGGGTGTGTTTGGGCGTGGTGTGGCGTGTGGGTTTGGGCTTGGGGTGGGTTTGGGCGTTGAGGTGTGGGCGGGTTGGGCGTGCGGTGTGGGTTTGGCGTGGGTGTGGTTTGGGCGTGGTGTGGGTTGGGCGTGGTTTGGGCGTGGTGTGGCGTTTGGGCGTGGGTGGGGTTTGGGCTGGTTGGGTTTGGGCGTGGGTGTGGGTTTGGGCGTTGTGTGGTTGGGGGCGTGGTGTGGGTTCGGGGCGTGGTGTGCGTTTGGTCGTGATTAGGCGTGGGCTTGAGCATGGGCGTGAACGGGGACGGGGGCGGGGGCGGGCATGGGCGAGCGCGAGGGGTTGTGAGCGGGGACGGTAGGGCGGGGCCGCTCGCAGCTCCTCGCTCTCTCCAGGGGTTTACGACGCCTGCGCTCATCGGCCTCTCGCTTTATTGTGGCGGAGAAACAAGGGGCGTAATAAAAAGAGCGCCCGGCGCCGCGCCGTTTTCTCGGAGCAGCGGCCTCCAGCCCCTCCCCACTCCCCACCCGCTCTGGTTGGGCTGCTCCTAGCGCCGGCCACGCAGCCTCTCTACTCTCAATACTAGACGAGAGATGAATATGTGTTCAACCAGTTACCGCATCAGAATTCAATATCTCTATGTCCTCGAAAGAGATTTTATCTAAATATTTTTATATCATGAAATTAATAATAAATTCAGACAATACTAGATAAACTGCGAGTCAAAAACTGACTGACGATAATTTAATATTGTCCTTGTTTTTCCAATAAGGGTTTGTATGCATATTATTCCAGTATTTCATTCCATGGAATTTTTAGTGATAGTGTTACGTTGATGTTAGTGTTTTGCTCATTTTTTTGGTCGATTTGTAATCTTTTTTATTTGATTTAACACCAATATGTCATTTCGCTGTACTTTTCCTCAGAATTGTGGATATGTTCGTTTAATGCTTCCAACATTTTCTCTTTCTATACATTTTTGTCAACATTTTTTGGGGAAAATGTCTTCAATTCCCTCGTCTTGATTCCAATTGTGTATTTAAGCACAACCTCTATATACTCAAACACACGAGCAAACGTCACCAAATTGTAAACGAAGGTTGTCTATTAAGCATAAATAACTAAAAACAATATAAATATAAGCAAATAATGTAAATGTATAACGACAGTTCTCTCTTCTCTTCAGGGCCATTACGTGACAAATCCACCTCCGTGGAGATATCATTTACATCTTCACATTCACCGTCCCTCTCAAGTTGGCGACCTGTGTCCAATACCATCTAGAATCCGTCCTCCAGGGCGCCCATCGTCATTGCTATCGTCCTTTCAGTCCCGCCGCCCTCGTCAGCGCAGGCACCCGCCGACGCCGTCCCACTCGCGTGCGCCGGCTCGTAACTTCCCGCGCGGAGATAACCCCGCGTCCCTCATCCGTCTCCATCTTCTTCTCGGCGCTGCCTGACCCCACCTAGCGGGCACTCCGCGACAACGGCCCGGCCTCCCATGCGGGCGCGGGGTTACAGTCCCCCCTCCAGACGATGGTGCGTGATTTCGCTTTTACGCGTCTTCTGTGAACTTCCCGGAGGCGCCTTACTTACGCTTTTCATCAGGAGGGAGGGGGGCGGTTCTTCATGGGGCATTGGTGGTTACAGAATTACGCGATCTAACCAACTGTGCTCTTAGCGACTGATTTTAATAATTTTCTAAAATTTTAAAGTGAAAATGTATGTTATCAAGCATATGGAACTATATATTTTTCATTTGAAACAGTAGAATCACAAACTGTTTCGTCTGCAGTTTACCTCTGTCATTCTCTGCTACGTCTGTCATTTCTCTTGCCATTTAGGTTTAAATTTTAGCATTTGTTTGGGTAAACTGATGCAAGAAATTCTATCAATATGTTGTCAGCAGTTGTTTGGGTCTTGTTGAACCATACTGTTTGGAGAAAATATTCATAATTACCTTTTCTTATTGATATTAAAAAACATACATTTATGTGAAAATATGATATTATTTATTGGTCTTCAGGAGAAAAATATGTGGCTGATTAAACTAGATACATTCCCATAACACTGCAGAACAATTTAACAAAATCTCACGAATACTGCAATATCTTAGTAAATTTTAGATACACTACAACACTTCTTAACGTAACATATCAAGAAAGTTGCTTTTCCACAACGCAACACGTGAATGGCAAATATTTAATTGCGAGCGGCATCTTCCTCAGTAACGTACATGGAAGCCTCACAAGAAGTGGGAATATAACGAAATCGTAGACGCATCTCCTTTACCCCAAGGCTTAATGTTTTTTTAGGATTTCTTCGCGCATTGAAAGTAACGATAAAGATGTCTTTGGATTATTCCCAAGTTCTTGGATATCTAACAAAATCACATAAATCTCTCACAAAGGCAGAGTCTGTGTGGTTTTCTTGATAATTTATGCACGCATTGGATAATAGTCATATATATGTTAAAATAATCATATAGTATTGTATATTAAAAATAATAAATTTTACCAGCGTTCACGGAGATACGATCTAATTTCTCAAACTGACATTTCTTTCGTATGGATTAGCTTTTTTTTTCATCCCGAGATTGAAATGTTTTCTTTGGTAACAGTTTTCGTCAGTTATTACTCTTGCTCTTAACGTCTTAAAATTTCAAATCTCAATTTTCATATTTAAGTATCAAAGAACCAACGGAATTAGTTGCTCTAGCAGTGCTCAATAAACATTTTTATTCGCTTCTTTAAACTCCCTTTATTCCTACTTTATATTTGATAATTTCAACTCTGCTTTTAATGACCTTGCATCGTAAAGTGTTCTAGTTGTTTCAACATTCTCACTAACCAGAAGATCCTGTAACAACGCAGAAGCCTCATTTTTTACAGAGTAACAAAAAATGGAAACTGCTAATCAAAACTTTGCTTAGTTATAAACTCTTGGTGCTGTCGAACAGTGACATCAATCAGATAAGTAATAGTGGAAATGAAGTGATATTTGGATGGAAATAACACGGTCTCGTCATTTCGTATTTCCTCGCCCGCCGCGTTGTCCATCTCCATCGCCGCTGTTCATTTGTTTCGTCTCTGGGCTTTGCTACTATAAATGTATTAAAGGAATTTAAAAAACGATTTTTCGCGAATGAACCAAGCAAAACTGCCTTTATAGCTGTGACGATGTGAGCATTGGAATAGCAGTTAATCGTAGAAGGAACATTGGAAAACTGGAAGAGGATGGAGAGGCGTAACTGCTTTAGACGAAAACAATGCTTAACGCACGAAACATGTTTGATATTAATGATGTCGAGGATGACATTTAATATTACGTACGATGTCTGATGATATTTCCTATGCTTAACCACACATCTGTCCTCTAGTCCTTCCCTTCTCCTTCTCATTTGTATCTACGCGACACACTCTACACACCACCAATATCACATTCACCATTCAATTTCGCAGTCATAACCACTATTACCATCGTCGTCATCACAAACTCTAACACAAATCATCACAATCACTCCCATTATGACGATCACCAGCAACACAACTACCATGACAATCATCACCACAATAACAACCATCACAACGATCTAATCATAACTCATACCGGTCTACAGCCATCACTGTGGCCTCCCTTTATGAAAACGCTGTCAGTACTGTCTCCCTCATGTCATCCCCACCGCTGCGCCGCTATCACTTCCTCCGTAATGCCCTTCCGCCCAGCCTCTCGCCTTCGCCTCTCCCGATAAACCGTCCGCCGCGACGGAGGGGCGACGGCGACGAATAACAATAAAAAGGGAGGCCAAGGGGCCTCCGGGACGCGATTAAGACGTCCCTGGGAATTAATAAGATCGACGTGCTGCTCTGATCTCGGCGCGACGGAGGGACGTCCCCTCCAGCCAGCCCTTTTATTTCCGGGCCCCGGGTGCGCTGACCGTTATTCGACGAGGAATGCTCCCCAAGCGAAGAGACGTGCCATCGACGCCGCCCTTCAGCGCACTTTCCGGATCTGCGCCCAGGGATCGCTCGCGAAATTCAATTGTTTTCTATGTGACATAGCTTGGTGATACAATCATTGTCTTTATTCTTACGAGCTCTTAGGAAATGTTATGAAGCAATATTGTAGGGATTCGATAGCGTATGAATCAGATGTATAGAGAAATAACCGGTACTCCAATGTAAACAACAACAGTTTATTGAGGATTGGTTTACAAATAACTCAGATCAACGTATACGATAACAAGTCAGTTAAAAAATTACATTGCAGAAAACAGCCAATACAGAACAGTCTTCAAACCCAGTCTACATTCCTAATTTCAGCGCAGCTCTCCACTCTCCAAATGAGTAAATAAAACCAGATACTATGACTTAAAGAGTAGATACATCACTCTAGGCTCGTGCTCTAAACACTTCCCTAATCAGGTTGTCAACTTCCCGAATTGTAGTACCAAATATCTCCGTCCAGGCTCTCGGTGCTCCTCTTGTACTAGAGGTGACGTCACACTTATGACAAGCCTCGAACCGATTGTTTCAGTGGTTGCTTCTTGGAGCTGGTGAGCCTCAAAAACCCATGGGCTGTGTTCGTATGTCCCCTCGTATATGACAGAATCCGATTGACTTCTGACACGTGTTTCACTTGTGGAGAATTAAACTAACAAGAAAGATGATTCTGAATCTCTTTACACTCGTTATTATCATTTCATCATAAGTATCTATCATCAGATAGTCTGCTTTAGAGGTGTGCTATCGTTAGATTTTTCGCTCCATTTGGATATGTGCTTCGAAAGAATTTCTCTGAAATTTTGTCACATTCCCTGAAAAATACGCTTTCGTGTTTCGATGTCCGAGTGTATCTACTGATTGTTCGTATGTTCCATTATTGGATAGGTAGTTGGTTTCGAAAACTAGGTGATCTCAGAACAATTTTTCAAGCGCCCTTTTAATTTAGAAAAATGAAAAGAAGAGTTTCTCTCTTTGGTTTGAAAGGAGGAATATTCTCTAGTGTGTTAAAAAAGACACACCTAGACTATACATGAAGCATGTCTTCGTAGATGGTATCTAATCTTCGTTGTAAATGACCGTACAAACCAGAAGCACGCCACCCTTGTTCCAAGACTAATATTCCGTTATCTCATACTACATTTAATCAGATCAAGGTGCGAAGGAAAACCGGATTATATACCCTCTTGTAAGCAGTTTGAACTAGTTCTCTCACAAAAGAATTATCTTCTTAAATATAATTAGCGGTTATGTAATTTGCCGTAATTTTCGCTAACTTTCGCCGCACACTTTACGGCTGAAAGGCATCGCCAGAGGAGGAGGGAGGGGAGAGGGGAGACGGTCGGTGAGGGATGCGGTGTCGGGACGGGAAGTAATCTTGTATCTGAGAGGAGAGACGCCGGGAGAGTGATATTCTTCGGATCCCTTCTCTGGAGATTCGCTGTTAATTAGATGCTAAATCAATTTCTTTGGAGCGGTAGAGGCGAAGGCATTAGTGAAGGCGGTGGTGGTGATGAGATGGAAGTAGTTATGGGCGTACAGGAGGTGATGGTTGAGGCAAAGGAGAGGGTTGAATCGGTGGCGGGTGTAAAGTTTCACAGGTCAATACTTGAGCTTTCAAACTACGTTCAATATTACTTCAGGAAAGTTCTTTCACAATGATTATTGTAACTATGCACTTCGTATCTTTACTGATACATTCAAAATCTTGTTTCAGTATTATTGCTTTTTAGCATCCCACAATATTGTCACACTTCATCAGCAACTCTCATCAAACTTTTTTTTCCAGGTAAACAACGTAATACACGTACAATATTAGCAATATTGTACATGTACAATATCGTTCAATTGAATCTGAAACGTTACACGAGGGCTGTGGATGGAGGCGAAGATGGTATTGCAGGCAAATGCGGAGGAGGGGGTAAAAATGAGGTAGCGGGTGGAGACGGGGTGGGAAGTTGCGGTGGAAGTGCTGGCAGAGGAGAAGACGGAGAAGAGCGTGGTGGTGAGAGAGTAGTCGGTTCAAAGGAATGAATTCCGCTTCAAATGAGCTTCCATTACACTACGTGTCATTAGGTGTCCCGTCGCCGCCGTTGCAATTCTTTTCTCATGCCGAGTTCAAATTGGGAATCTTTATTGAAAGGCTAGGCAGATTTGAAAGGTGTTGGTGAACGGATACACTCATTAGACATCAGTTTACTAATTCTTCGCCAGCTTTGAAACCTTTGTTTTTTGTAATAATTTTGTATTTATGAAATAAGAGACATTTCCTTATTTATTTTTACTTCCATCACAATAATTTGTTGTTTTGTATTAATGCTCTCATACCACAGCGAGTCGTCGTATACGGTAAAGATTATGTAGTATTTATTATTATATTAGCCAACGTTTAGTCGTGTTGTAACTTCATCCGCCCTCAATTTCACTTTATATTAAGGGAATTATTTGCCCTTAGTTTATTGATACGAATAATTTGCTAGAGTCGTACAAAATTGAATATTGTGGTTCCTTGCAGACTTCGACTGAAGCGATCGTCACTATGCCACAAATCACAAATGAAGTATTTATTATACTTGATTTATATTGCATCTTCAACCGCATTAAACGTAATTTCATAGTAAGATTACTTGGGTGGGTTATTGATGTAAATCATTAAGGGACGTTAAAAGTATACTGTTTTGCAGATGCATGCGATCTTCGACTGATCATCAGTATGTTAAGGCCCGGCGAGGGTATCACCATTTTCCCTGCCCATTTTTCCTGCGCGGATCTCTGGTTGAGAGGATGTGCTTGTGGAGAACAGCGCAAACGCGATGTGGCTGCAGTCAAGGTCATTGGGCGCTGTTCTTCGAAGCACCGAAAAATGGCGGAATCTTATTACGTTCAAAAGAGTCGTTTCGCTAAGAAAATTGTGCTGTTTTATTGGGGTAGTTTTGTTTTCTGTTTTCTTTGTGAATTGGATGAAAATTTGAGGTAGTATATGGATTTTGTTATGATGGAACCCCACACACAGCTTTTTTGTTTAATAAGAACAATTACTTACCATTCTGATTTTATAGGGACATATTATCAATGTAACTAAAGTAATCCCGTAGTTTTTGTGATATTTTAATTACATCACCTGGTGGTATTGGAATTTCGTTAATGTTATATCCAGCAATTTGAATATGGTGAGTTCTATATTGGAAAATGAAACAAAATTGAATTGTATGGTTTACGCTGAATCATTCAAATGAAACTAATATGACACTACAATTACATTTCACTTTCATTTTTATATTTTCTTCAAGATCTCTCCGTTGTCTCGGTCTCTTCGTTGATTATATTGTACTTTGAACATGTGCGGTGTTGTATATATATATATATATATATATCATATATATAATATATAATAATATATAATCATCATAGTGTGTGTGTGTGTGTGTGTGTGTGTGTGTGTGTGTGTTTGCGTGTTTGAAGATATATTTGAAAAACATGACTCAGGATAAAGTCATGCTCGCTTACTCGGATCGAAGTGAAATAAACGGGGAGCATTTAATTCTATAACTTGACATTCAGATAACTCGAATTCCAAAGTAACTCGAACACCTCGATGGTAACTCAAGTTGTTCGAATTGCCACGTTACATGCCGTTTCCAATCCTTATAACTTTCTCTTTAAATAAAATGTTAACTCGGACCTGGCTGAGTAATTTTTAGTAATCAATATCTCAATATTTTTCTTTACACATTCAAACTCAATAAATCGACGTTTAACTATATCGTAATAATCCAAGTCGTAAATTCACCGGAACTTACTCAAACTGCAGTCGGCAACCTCAAATTCTCGTGGGCGGGGGGAGGGTCGTGACCTTGAACAAAGGTCACGACCACTGCCTTCCGCGTCCTTTCTCACCCTCTGCGCGCCTAATGTATGCGATATTCTCACGGCCACCTCCAGCGGAACGCCTGCAGATGCTTCCCCGAGATACTCGAGGCGGATGATGTAAGCGGCAGCCGTTTTGAGTTAATATATGCACCACGCAAGTGCTGATTTGATAGCGCGAGCATCCTCTCTGCAGCATTTTTACTCACTGGTTTATATCTTTCTCGCATTCACTTTCATCGTTTATACTTCTGCGCGAGAGTGGATAATTCCCAAACCAGGCAAAAAGTTTTAATCGATATTTTTTTACACTTCTCTGATCAGATATTAAACTCAGATGAGCTGTCGCTTAGCTGCATGTTCAGAAATTTCCGGTTGTATAGGTAGTTGAATCGTCCAATTATGGGAGATGATGCTGAAGTTTTTCGGTCCTGAGTGACCATTTGCGATAAGAGGTTATATCTGGAAATTACGTCCTGAGAATATTTCCCAGGTTCTTGACTCCGTCGCCCGGCTGTTTAAAGCTGCAAATGTCGTCTCGTCGTTGCTACCATAAAAGTAGGTCGCTGTAGTATCCCGAAAACGTGACTTTTCTTCTGAGGTTAACCCACGCGTTAGGACGATGCCGAAACTTCAAATTTTCTAATGTTGCTTCCTCGGCAATTCTGCAGCAAGAATGAAGAAACAAAAGGAACGCAAAGTTATCAAACTTTCCTTTTTGCGATACGGTTTAATGAATATTGCCTACGCGACGCTCTTGTGTTGGTGAAACTTTCAGTCTCTTCCCCTTCCCTTACACACGATCTCGCTTCGTACCCAAATGACAGAGGCTTCGTTAATTAGATTACACTTTCTGTGAGGCTTTTTCCTCTTAAACGGCGGGCTTCTCGAGTTAATTTGGCTTCTTTTGGGCATAAATCTGCATACGCAAGTAGGCAATGGAGAACGCCTTGGCAACATCTGCCCAGTGTCCATTGGCGCCCAGACGGACGCAGATGGTGGAGCTGGGAAGTTGGGTGTAGTAGCCTTTGTTGCGCGGGCAACACATGGCCTGTCGTTGGGGAGACGTTGCAGATTGCAAAACAATTTCTACTTTGGGACCATTTTTGCGTCTTAGTTGAGAATACCCCCTGTGGGAAGTTCTGGCCTATTGAATATATAGAGAGCGCACAGCATCATTTTCCTAGTAATATGTGAAATAAATAATTCCTTTAGTGTACCGACCTCAAAGGGACGGGGTTTTGACTCATTTTACAATTTTGTCGTTCCTAAATCTCGCCAGCATCGAAGAGCGCTTTCACGCTGATGCAGTCTTTCATTAGGTATTCACATCACAATTCCATCATTCCACATATGGACGGTTATCGTTGTTTGTATTAAACAATAGTATATCCTTCTAGTAGGAGATATTTCTACTCCATTACTATTTCGATTTACCATCAGCACAAGGTCCTGTGCGGTATGGAACAGAATTAGTGTGCCAACTGCTGTTTAGTACTGAAACATTTCTCAGCAAAATTACACAATCTTTTGTGACTGTCCATAACACGTTGTTGTTGTTGTTGTTGTTGTTTTTTCAATGTAAAATGACTCATTTATACGTTAAAGTTACCATTTGAATGTGAATTCTTCAAAAAATATTCTAAATAATTGAATCCGTATTCTTAGTTGATAAATGCAAATCACATTCGCATTCAGCGATATGAACAACTAAACCTCGGGCTGCGAAATTCTTTGTAGTTCCCTGCTTTGGGGAGGAAATTATTGACTTTTCTTGACGAAAAATAGTAGATTTTGAACGATTGGCGCGATTGGAGCGTTTCAATTCATGATTTATAAAGAAGGATTTTTTTTATTCGTAATGATATTCGCATGAATCCAGCTCGCTGCGCGAAACCAATCTTAAAACATTGAACATTAGAATTTTTTCTGATCTAGACATTAAAACATATTTCTATAATAACAATAAATAGTTTGACCTGTATTAATTATGTAGTATTTAAGAATTGCTAAAATGTAAAGAAGTTAGGAAATAATGAACCAATAATAAAACGATTTTTAAATATTTTTAATGTACTAAGTGAATATAGTCATCATGAATGCACTGAATAGTACATATTTGTAATTTAATTGACGGTCTATATTAAGCCGACCTGATTATGCTGCTGCGCCATCGACAAATCGGTAGTTGTGGGTTCAAATCCCGTGTAGGTCATGGTTTTGAGTGTGAAAAACCTCCGTGTATCATCATCATCATTTTGTAACTGCCAAGGGAAGTATCAATTACCTGTGCTTAAATATCAATGTCTCGTTAGATATGTGGCCTAAGCAGAGAGTAGTTTAAATGGAACTCTTAACAAATGTTGTCATTGTTTTCTGATGAATCTACCAATCTGTATTAATGTACGTATGAACGGCTATTTTTATTTGTTGTACTTGTATGTGTAAACAGTTTACATCAAAGAAGAATCTTAATTACATCAAATGCATCATCCAATTGAGGACCCATGAGGACCCCCGAAAGCCCTACTGAAACGCTGAATTTCCCAGTCTGCGCGTTTGTCATTACCCTCTGCAAGCTAATGTTTACCGTTTCATTAGCATCCTTTGAGACTGTGCAATATAATTAACCTTGGCGAGTCACACTGGAAATTTCTTCTTTACCTTGCAATTTACGTATTGGACGAAATAACGCGAAGAGACGCGACGAGAAACGCGAAGAGATGTTTCTTTTTTGGTCCAACGGCAGAGAGCAACTTGTCTTGCGCACGCGTTTCTTTATTGGGCCTTGTTAAGAAATCGGTGGTCGGGATTGACCACCATGCACCGCCAGAAAGGCATCGTTCTACTCAGCATGTAAGTCCTTCCTATGCGAAGTTTGATTGCCTGGTTAGTGATTCCGGGCGCGTCAACTGCTAAAGTAAGTGTAGTTTTTTCCGTCGGGAAGTGATGGTGATCTTCCTCGGATAGGTGGCGAGATCCGGCGCCAACATACCTGTCAACTAGCGGGGTGTTCTCCGACCAGGTATCTCCCACTAGCGGGGCAAACCGGAACCAGCTCTAAGACCACAACAGTATGTGTGGTAGAATAATGTATGTGTCAGTAAGAGGCGAGGATAGGACAAGGACGAGAAGGGAAAGATAGCGCTCGGTCCGTGATCCGTTTGTTACGGTAGTGCTCCAGCATTCGCCTGGTGTTGATCGAAGAAACTACGGAAAACTAGCGATCGGAGCAGCCGGCCGCTAGAAGTCTCCTCCTGACAGCCGCTGAATGCGACCTAGCTGTCTAGATAATGTGAAAAATCCTGCGCTGTCAGGACTCGAACCTATGACCTGCCGGTCAAAAGCACTATAGTGACATCAGTTGGTGCCCTGTGCCACCTTTACTGGTCCGTGTGTCGTCATTGCTTCTCCTACTTCCTCTCTTCTTATTCTTGTTTTTCTGCTCCGTATTTTACTCTTATTCATCATAATTTTTATTCCCTTTTTTCATAGCAATATAATAGCCATGTTTGCATTCTCTCCTGCCCCAAAAGATTAAGGACATGGGAACATTTGTGAAAAGACCGATAATGAGTTCTACCCATTCTTGTGATAAATGACGTCATTCTTCATTGATGTCGAAGGCTTCCGTGTCCTGTTATGCGAATGATAACCTTGTGAAGCCGCGTTGCAGTCGATGATGACGTTTCAACCATGTTGTCGTGATTCAGTCTGATTAGCCTACTACACAGTTTTACACAGCATCCCTCACAGGAATAAACCCGAGCTCTCATCATCCAGGCGAAATTCAGCCTTGAAGAACACCACAAAATGGTAGAAATGTCGGCAACTTCCAGGCAGCGTCACCTAGTTTGAGAGGAACATTCGTCATTTTTGGGTGATCTGGGCTGTCCGGGTGACGCCGCGTCGAACGCTGAGTTGCCGACGTTTCGACCATCCTGTCGTGGTCTTCCTCAGGGCTGGTATGCATACCAGTCCTGAGGTAGACCACGACAGGATGGTCGAAACGTCGGCAACTCAGCCTTCGACGCGGCGTCACCCGGACAGCCCAGATCACCCACATGACTCTGGTCGCGGAAGCCTACGACTTCATTCGTCATTTTTCTTTGTTTAATCTGTTTGCCAATAATTGATTTTTATCTGAGACTGTCGTCATGATTCTTTACTCGAAATTTCATCTCATTCGTCAGAGAAGGATAATCTTTTTTGCTTGTTGGCTTCTTTTATCCAACATATTTATGGCCCAGTTTTTTGAACTGGTGAGATTCGAAGAGACACCGTTTTATAGATATTTCCTTTATTTTTGAATGTTTTTTATGGGTTTTCACTTCAATTGATTTTTTTGAATTATTTTGACGAACATTAGCTATGCAGAAAATGACAGTGGTCTACCATCAGAAGGGGGATGCCTATTCAATACTTGTGAGATACATTTTGTTAACCACACATACTGAGCGTATTTATAAACTCAAATTCAAGTTAACTGATGTGATCCTTGCGATATTATATTATCAGTAAACATTAGTTTCGATTACTGAAATGTCTGAAGTATAGACGCACGAAGTTAATCATTACTTCCTCATTAAGGTAAGTTAGAGATTTGTGAAAATGTTCAGGAAAAATCCATTTTTGAACCAATTTTTTTTTTGATTCCTACAAGATATATTTTATAAGTTGTGTGTGTATAAAAAAAGGTTTTAGCTCCTAACTACAAAAACGTATCGAGAACACAAATTTAACAGCATTAACTTCAATTTGTTTTATCCCAAAATATTGTTTTTTTTTACTTTGCAAGTTTCACTTGTACGCCGATGATTTGATAATAATAATAACAATAATAAAATAATAATAATCTTAATAATCTTAATAATAATAATAAATATATATTTATCAATGATACCTATATGATAAATAATACATTATATTCGTTTCAAGTTTGCCTGCTTTGACATAGATTTCTCGTTACACCAATCTCCTTTTTTTGAACATTTCAGCTAGACTGTTTATTAATTACATTAATTACATTTAACTTCATTTTAAACGCGAGCATATTACACATGTTGTTTTCTATTACTGTGAACGTCGACATTTTTACCGTTTGTATCCAACAGATATTCTGAACGATTGTGAAGTTCTCTAAGCAGTGCCATCCACGTTACACTGTGCGGGTTACGGTGTTAATACAAATTTGCAGGACTATGCCGGTCGCAACGAACGGAGGGCGGCAAACTTCGCAACGAGTTCGTATTCATTCGTGTTGGTAGTGGACAACATTAATTAAATAACGAAAACCAGTTAGAATTTCCGGGCCAGCGGCAATTAACTTACTGGGACGCGACAGGACTGTAATCCGTTGGGTTTTTCCCTCGTCTCTTCGCCCAGGGTCGGGGGTGGGGAGCAATTTTCGCCTCCCGCCAGCCAGAGGGCCTCGAGGCCCTTCGCTGCCTCTCTCCACACTCATTTATCCTCCGGCCCGACACGTCCTCACGTGGGGAATTTGTGCGATTCTGGAACTAGTAGTTTCTGCGGCCTCCGATTTATGTACAGGGTGCGCCAGAGAAACTTACTTATTTGAAAAAATTTCCGCGCGGGGAGTATTTGCGACGGCGATGGTGTAATGGTTAGCGTACTGGACTGTTGTACCCAAGTTGGCGGGTTCAAACCCGATCCCCAAGCCGTGGATTTTTAAGGGCGAAAAAATCCTTCGTACGCCTTCCTTCGGAGGGGAAGTAAAGCGGCTGCCCCATGTTCGTAGATTTACTTGCATGTAAAAAGATCCTAAGCCTAACTGACGCCTCTGGAGCTAAATTCAAAATCGCCTGTTTCTCGGCCAGAAATACCTCCATTCTTCTCTAGTTGGTGAAAGGACGTAGCGAAATTTGCGTGGGTCAGACGAAGAGGCGGCGCCTGATGGGCCGAGTCTGCCGTAAAATTAAGGCAAATTGAATTCAATTCATTCATATATAATGTGCCGTTACGAAGAAGCTCTCGAATGCGAAGGCCCGTTGCTCTCTAGTCACAGGCATATGCAACTGACTGGAGAGAAAAAATCTTGGGAATTCCCCTCCAGTACGCCCTCTCGCCCTCTAAACAGCCCAACTCACGCGCGGGAATTTTTTTCAAATAAGTAAGTTTCTCTGGCGCACCCTGTATAACGTCAGGTTTGCAAACACTTATTTGACGTTCCATATTGTATGTGGTCCTTATATTAGTATGAAATAATTATTCGATTTATATCGAGAATTGCGTTTCTGGCGGTTGATGTCAAAGACATATCCAGATCACTTTGAGGATAGGTTTATTTGATGCGCTGAACACTGTCAGAAGATGCGATAACTGTAAGCGAAACTTCACGGCTTGCAGTGACATGGATGCCTTTACATTCTTGGCTATCCGGGATGAGCCGCGTCTCGGACAATTGAACTGACGTTTCCGCCATTTTTTTGTGGCCTTCTTCAGAGCTATACTGCATGCAGCCAAGACTATAGCTTTGATGAAGGCCAAATTTGCTCTGAAGAAGGCCAAAGCAATATGGCCCAAACGTCAGTTCAATTGATTGAGACGCGGATCATCCCGGATAGCCAAGAATGTATTCACTCCGGCCGCGGAAGCCTACGAACGCATGAATGCCTTTGTTGTTTTTAGCTTTTCAAGATATATTATACAACACCATGCCATAATTAAATGGCCTGCATTAAATAAGTTAAATTATTTCACTTTTTAATGAATTGGTTCTTCATAATTTCAGTATAACAATGCGAATACTCTCAAAATTCTGTACTAAAATTGAGAGCCTTCAATCAGATCTAAAGCTAATCATTAGCTTTTGCAGAATGTACGAACTTTCCTTTCTATCTTTATTGAAGTTATGGATACTTTTAGTCGCATTTTAAATTCTAGTTAATTCCGCCTGACTAGACAAACATTATTCGCAGCCCTTTTCTGCTGGGACTAACAAATCACTTCCGTGAAACAGAGCAAAAAATAATTCTGTCTAATGCCAAAACCGTTTCTTAGTTTAAAAGTATCGAACTAAAAAATACATTTGCGCTAGGTTTGAATAGAAATAGAAGCAATCAATTATATAATGTTAATGCAGATTCCGTAAGAAAATACATTTATAATATCGAATATTCTTTAATAGCGTTCTTGGCAATACAGAATTGAATTTTATTTTATTCGCTGACCATTAAAATTACATCGGTCATTACATTCCATCTACTCACACTCCCAACGGCTAAATTGCAGAACAAAACGACAAGCATTTCAAATATTGAAAATATTTTAATAACTGGAACGAACATTCGATTCCATTCCCTCACACTCAGCCCCTCGTGAACATGACAGGAAGTTGATAACAATCACCGCCGAATTGCAACGATAAGAGACTTGTCATAGCGCAGAGGGTTGGGAGTGGGTGCAAGTGGGGCCGACGGGAGGGTGGTGGTGAAAGGGGGGTGGAATGAAAAGGGGGGAAGAGGGATGACGCAAAAGGGGAAGGGAGAAGGGGCGCATGGAGGAAGGGGGGTAACTGAGTGGAGAGGGGGTGACGATATCAATACGTTATTGATATTGAAGTATTTTTGTTAGGAATGAAGTTATTTTAACTTTCCAGAAGCAAATGACCATTAGTGTTTACTCTTAACCCTACAGTTTCCCAATCCGAGACAAATATTTTGCAATTTTTACTTACTAAAACTACGAAATATTTCAGTATTTCTTTTAATTTATGTGAAAGTATGTATATAGATTTTTTAGAAAAATGGATGGTCCCGTCAGGTGTCGTGAAAAATGAGCAAATACCTTACTTAATCACGAATTCATATGTGCATTTCTTGCAAAATATGACACATATTTTTTCACCAACATGTTCAGTCTTTTATAAAATAATTAAAATTAATATTCGAACTTTCGTTGCAATAATACAATTTTTTTTCGTGCTTAGTTTCGAGTAACACGAACGTATTTTCTTTAACGATTAAACAGAGTTCAGAACCGGACAAAGTAGGTGAATCACGCCCCTTCGACTTTTTTACCTCTTGCTTTGTCCGAAGAATATCAGGAAGAAGTCAGGAATAATGCTATTCATACACCGTCAAATTATTATATTTGCTTCTAACAATGTTTTTATTTCGCGAACAGCAATATTTTCAATAAAAGTTTGCCTGTTTACTAAACTCAACGCTTCCCTCAGTAACCTTAGGTACCTAATGGTCCTACCCATTGATGTTTTTAAAAGCAGTCTATATCATGTATACAAAAATTTACATACTGTTGCACACAAGTCTCATGATAATATTTTATCATTGAAGAATAGAAGAATAATGAAAACAAAACGTATGTGGAACTATGAAGTCATTATTACTATAATAATGTTTTTGGACGTTCTCAAACAGTGACAATGGTCTACCCACGAAGTAAAACTATAAAACAAAATTAAAATCAAGTAGGATGTGTGGGTGTATGGGAGGAGACATACGAGTAAGGGGATTTAAGGTGGAGGGAGCAAGTGGAAAGGGGACAGAAAATAATAAAATAGAACAGGAGAAATCAGGTAGAAAAACGAAGGAGTGAGGGGCGAGGGTATGTTCGAACAGGTGCAACGGAGGGAGAAGTGCAAAGTAGTGATGGAGGAGAGGGGTACAAGGAGGAGAGAGAATGCAGTAAAACAGATTTGAGAGATGAATATGATAGGCAAATTAGAGGGTCGAAGAGGTGGAGATAAGGAGGTGCAAGGCAGAGGAAGAGGGATAAGAGGGGATAGAGAGAGGGATAGAGATAGAGAGAGGGATAGAGATAGAGAGAGGGATAGAGATAGAGAGAGGGAGAGAGAGATACGAGAGGGGAGAAGAGAGATAGATGAGAGGGAGAGAAGAGATAGAGAGAGGAGAGAGAGATAGAGAGAGGGAGAGAGAGATAGAGAGAGGGACGAGAGAGATAGAGATAGAGGGAGAGAGATAGAGGGAAGGGAGAGATATTATGGGCGAGAGAAGGGAGAGCAGATATGAGAATAGAGAGGGAGGTTGGAGAGAGGGAGAGAGGGTAAGTGGAGAAAGGGGAGGGGCTGGAGAGAGGGGGAGAGAAATAGAAGAGAGAGGGAGAGGAGGTGGAGAGAGATACAGAGTGAGGGGGTAAACAGGAAAGGGAGTCGCGCAGGGAAGCTGGGGGGCGCGGAGGGGGTGGAAGTGACTTGCAGCCGCAGCGCAGTCCATCCGCGCCGACGCGGCGGTTGCGCGCCGTCGTATTGAAACCTCAGCGCGACTGCAGCGCGGACGCGTGCGGATGACATATCATTAAACGCCGGCTTTTCAATCGCGCGCCCCTCCCACCCGCGCCGCGCTCGCGCGGGCTGCGGCCGGACGGACGCAGCGATTGCCCGCGGCGGGCGCCAGGTGCGCGGGCGGAGGCCCCGCCGCCCGCGTTCATTGCCGCCCTCGCCATTGCGTTAAACGCTCCGCGACGGCCCAGCGCTCGTGGGAACGCGCGCGCTGATCGATTCGCCAGCCGCCGGTGCAAGCGCCGCAGTCAGCCCCCGGCCCTGCACCCGCCGCCCGCTTGAGAGGATTGGCGCCGGATCACCGGGGCGACTGAATTTTTTACTAGACTAGAACCGATCGGCCAGAAAGACGCTTGTTGCTTCCTACATTCATTTTTCAACTTGATACTTGTATACTATGAAAGCTAAGGTAGGGATTCCAGACGTGCATAGATTGCACTTCATATAATGTTACATATCTTTCTTTATATAAAATGTGTATTTCCTTTGAAATCTCGCGATTGAGTGTCCGTTTACATAACTTTCTCTGTATTACGTATATTACTCCGTACGTATACGAGAATGTAAAAAGTAAATGAATAAATAGGTTTCCCGCAGTTCGTCTTTTTCGCCAGCTTCCCTTTACAACAGATGTGAATAATGCTTCTCTTGATTTGTTATCTTAACGTTCCTCAGCGTTCGATGTGATAGTGACCAATGGTGTTTTTTGGGATTTTGTGCTAAATTGTTTCTAATAATTTGATAACTATTCCGTTTTTGTTGAAATTATTTCTTTCTAAAGATGCTAGTGTGGACCACAATAATTGATTTGCAAACAGTTAAAATATATAATTTTTTGCGCAACTGTTGAGGTAGTCACGATAAATACCAACTATGTTGTCGACGAGACGATAAAATAAATTTAGCTAAAATTCTCAAAAGACGAACTATTCGTCGACTCCTCCCCTCCCATTCTGTCACAATGGGCTGCCCCAGCAAGCAGCGGGACACAGCTGTAAGATAAGGAGGGGGCAGGTCTCGAATCGCCCAGGCCGCAATGATGTATTCTCCGATTTAAACATAGTGGCACTTCAAAGTCACGAGCTGAAAGGAGGGGACATTGACATCCAATCGGAAGCTCCAATACCTAACACATTAAGTCGTAACGAAGCTTCGGATTGGAAGACAGTGTCTCCTCTCCGTGCAGATCGTTACCTAAGTGCCACTCTGTTTAAATCATAGAATGAATAGCACTGACGTTGCGCTCTTCTTTGTGCTGGTGGCACCTGTAAGCGAACATTCGAATTTTGAAAACAAGGAAAAATAAAGCGCAAATTTATCGTGCGTATGGAACAATAATAATCCGGCTTTCAAGGGATGTTTTCCAATTTACAAAAAAATAAAAAGCGAAAAATGTTATCTTTGTAGGTTTATATGTGTTTTAATGGATATTTTACAGCAAACATTAGATAAGAATGAAATGACAAAAATATGTAATTTAAAAATACAAACAACTGTCAGATTTTGGTTGTCATTAATTCTCTGTAGAGGGAGGCATCGAGTTGTAAAGACAACATATGTTACCAAATCTGCTTATGGTAGTTTTTTTAGTGATTTCTAAATACGAGTTACTTAGGAAACATAACGTTTAAAAATGTTCGAATAATTTGTAAATAAAACTAATGGAAATTCTCGACATATCCAAGGTTTTTCCTCTTAGTATAGTTGTATAACACTACATACTTTTTTTAAAAACAAAGTGCAGGTGAGTCGAAAGTTGAAGGATACATTGAATTGAGAAAGACATCTCTAGCCTTCATGTTGAAAGTTTTAAACAAACGCAAAAATATATTTAAACTGTTGCAATTTTAAAAGTTTGTAAAGATTTAATGAAAATGAACTTTCTTCTTCTCAAGCAAATAATTTAAAGAGACAATGTCCAATGAGGTGCTTCCAATACTAAAGTAAAAACAATTGAATTTTGTCTGCCTCCGCAGCAGATTACTACAGTAAGTAATCGAATATTTCATTTGCTCCAAACATTTTTCAAATAATCTAATGCTTTTTAGATGTCAAATGTGCAAAAATGTAACTCGTTGGTCGCCTATTTTGGATCACTCACAATGATTGTGCATCAGCATGGTATGCGTCTGGCTTGATCGATTTCCAACCCGACCGCTGCACGCCGCCTGCAACTGTGGCAATATTGCGTTGATCGTTTTGCGGTGGAAGAGCTGCGGCGGCGATTTCATTAACTGTTACAGTAATTCAGTCGTTGCAATCATCCAGATAAAATACCATTTGAGTGTTTGATGTTATTTTCTCTAACGCAGTGTTTTCTCTGATAGATTCGAATACAGTTTATGTAAAAATGCGTAGAGTAAATGACTTATAACGATTTCCAGACGTTTTTCAATTTACTAAGAATTCGCGATAAGAGATTCATATAACTTGTATCCCATACAAATGTCATTTACGACACCCCGAACATTAGAGTACGTGTTCACTTCTGACTTGCGTGCATTCACTCCTGGCGTAATCACTGGCCTTTTTTTAAGGCATGAAATACTGTTTAAACATTGTCTATGAGTGTTAATTGTAAAGACGAATCAACTAAATAGAGAGATTCTCGGATATATACCATGTACGATGTAGTAAACTGTGATTTACTAGTATTTGTCTAGCATTTTCTAGACGCATATTGTAAATAAAAACATACCTGCAATTTGGGCAACACTTTAACTGTCACTGATAATTCAAACAACAATGACTTTTGATAGCTTGAAAACAGTATGTCACAGTGTCCTGAACAGCTTTTGCATGTGGTCACTCTCAATGCTGCTGGAGAGAAGGTTATTGTTGTCAGCATGGGTTTGCTTTGCGACATCGGCAAAAGAATGGGTGCATCACCTAAAACGTGATTTCAAGTTCTTTCGACTGAGGCAAGTGAGTGGACACATGTCCGAACCAATTAGCTGATAGTTACGGCTCCTTAACTGCCTTGATTGGAATATTTTGATAGTAGATCAATGATAAGATAACAAGGAATAAGTGTTTAGTGTTTTCGGGTGCGTTAACTACGTTGTCCAGATTGCCGTAAGTATAGTGCATTTTATAAACGTGGAGTTGCTCTATTTCCTCTCACTTAACCAAGATATCCGGCACCGACCTAAACGTCGCTTTGCGAGTTTTCCTCGTACAGGTATTTCCTCCAGTGGGGCACCACCCCAGACGGGACAAGCACTGAGCTCCCGACATACGATTAACATGATCCGTATAGTGCACGTAAGTCTAAGACAAAGCTCAATGTTTTTTTAAAAATATTTTCTTAATTAAAAACGAATAATAAGTGGTAAGGCTAGACAAGCATCCCAGATGGATACGGAATTCCGGCCAAGAAATTTCCTCGCCGCGTTGCCACATCCGGGTTAACCTGTCGGGGACCAGACCTCCTACGACCGGTTCCCCTTGGGCTGTGTCGGGCTGTGCGGCGAGCCTAACTCTTGACGGCAACCCGATATCGCTCACAATCTCGTTCATTGTTTGTAGTGTGATGTCATGCGTAGAAATGGTTCCTATCTCACTCGTGCTTTGTTCCTTTTCCAGGTGAGTCGCGGCGATTTGCCGCAATTGGGTCAAATCGGCGATGGCCGTCATCTATTGATCTTCAACTTCGGTGAGTGATAAGTAAGGGCATTTCGGAAAACTATGTACGAAGCGATTAAATTGGAAATATTTTGTATGGTTTGGGCCTGCATTTATCTTCCAAATAAGACGACAAAATTATCAGGTTGACCTTTTTTCAATATTTCGGGAATGCAGATATTTTTACATTGTTAAAGATGACTATTCTTTTATCATCACATGTTAGTCGTTTTCATAATATTAGCAGAATTTTATATTATATGGTTATATTATGGTTAAATTTTATGGTTACATAATCTCTAAATATTCTAATAGTAGGCTATTCTTTCTTTAACTGAACTGTTTAAAGGTTGAAAACAACTTGCATATCTTATTGAAATATTAAAATCAAAAATTATTTAAAACGTTGATCTGAAACAAATTAATTGATCATCATAAACTGAGAATGATTATTATTTCATTATTAACTCAAATTCAAATGCGTTTCCGCGCATCACTGCCTGGTAAAATTAAAAGAAAGTAATTTTAACTCTAAAATCGGGTTTAGTAGGCATGGAGACATGAAATTGGGCGTCAACCATTATTTTAGGACCCTTTCGACATTATTCATTGTTTTAAGTAGTCTTGATTCATTATCGTCTGCACTTGTCTCCCACATTTCTCTATAGGTAACAAAATAGGCATATGCCTTAATTTCTAATACTTAAAATGTCAATTTTGACTTATTTTCCACTGACAATTTCCGCCCCCTTCCCGTCCCCTAGTCGCCCCGGACCAAAATCTCCAGGCTCTCACAAGATGGCACCATACGGTATTGGCGATCAGGCAGCTGTCGCGCCATTGTGTAGAGCATTGTAACGCGGAGGTTGCTGCTTTAACTGCGTGCATGCGTTCCACTTCAGCGGCGCGATACAAATCGTTCACGATCTTCGACTATCGACTGTGGTCCCGTCGTTATGCAAATCTATCGGCTAATTGAGGACTGGTTTCGGCATGCACAGCCACTGATAGCAATTTGTGGGCTTCTTAAATTTATGTCTTCATGAAAACCGGATCCGTGGTCGCGTCCTTGGCCGTGTTTCCTGGTGTGCACGTGTGATGTGTTTAAAAGTATTTTCAGTTGTGTTATCTCTGCTGGAGACACACGAGTGTAATCACGTTTTGTCGCAAACGACTTCATATATCTTATTTCTTGTGATTGTATTATCGACTTGCAGATGGAGCAAGAAATTGCTAATTTTATATATCGAAATAAAAGTTAATGAAGTGAATGTGTAACATCGATAAGAAAATTATTGAAGAATGAGAAAAATAATTCAGAATAATCTATTTCTAAAACATAACTGTTTAGGTTCTTACATGGAATTGAATAGCAGTCGTTAAGTTCAGGAATAACTATTTAACTGATAACATTCCCTCTCCCCCTCTCTCTCTCTCTCTCTCTCTCTCTCTCACACACACACACACACACACACACACACATGCGCACGCTTTCGATATTATGGAGAAAGGACCATATCATTTGTAGATTGGGATAAGTTTTTTGAATACTCTAAGAATGGATAAAGGGGAGCGAGACTTTACTCTTACACTTAAACAGACTTTACACTTAAAAATTAGGCCTCATTTTAGCTCCTGCAGGTGCACAAATTTGTGAAATAATTACTCGTTAAAAACATTACTAGTTCGAGTTCTATACTTTCTCTCTCTACGCTTTAATCCATGGCTTTATTGTCCAGCTTTCTGTAGCTATTAACTGTTATATTCTCATCGTATTCACACATAAATTGGAATACTTACAGCTACAGTGCAGTCAAAATATTCGCACCCATATCAGCACGGGTACGCTTCGGTTACAGAGACATTGACTATATAATGTCAATTTGAAGAAAGGTGGCATGTCTCAAAACTCGCCAATTCGTTAGTAACTGAAAAAAACATCTCTGAGAAAAGAATATTCTCGCTAGTAAAAATTTTGCAGTTTTCAACAGAGCCGGGTTTTAGAATAAAAAATGTTTATAGCAAAGCAATGGACTCAAAATGTTTCTCCTGAAAAATTACAAATTTTTAGGTATGCCCTTTTTGTGAACGGACTCAAGACAGAATCATTAAAAAATCGCCGGAAGACCATTGTAACATTATCTGTTATTTGTTTTTATCAGACGTAAAGAAGTGTCGTAGTAGATTTCAGTTACTACAAATGCTCGAACCGGCAACAGCTCTATTGACAAGTAGTTCTCGAGCACAAGAAGATCGTAATAGCATTTTTGTGATTTAGAATCTCGCTCCCCTCGTAGCTCCTTCCCTTCTCAGTGGCGTTAACGTTGTGTAAAATTCGGAAGAAAAGAAGCGGAAGCTTGTGGAACATTTCACCCTCCGGGGAGTCGCTCGGCCCCTCGCCCGCCGCTCTCGCGCGTCAGAGAAGCACGTACGCACGCACGGAGGGGAGTGCTTCGGAACCCCACGTGCGGTGGCACAACAACACACGAGCAGACACGGAAGACACTTCCGTGGAAGAGGAGAATTCTTGCGGCGAGCCGACTCTGATCAGTAGGTATCCGTGGTTTCTACAATAAACGCCAGGTGAATGCCGGAGCAGTACCTAAACAAACAGACCCGGACACTTCCTCTCCGAGGAAGAGAAGAATACTAGCGACCAGCCGGCACTGATCAGTAGTTTTCTACGATCAACGCCAGGCGAATGCCGGAGAAGTGTCACATCAAACGCCACTGCGCGCGATTTTTCCTTCCTCTTCCTTGCCCTGTTCTCATCCTTACTTACATACGCTTACACGTACGACGGAGTCCTTGGGAATCCCACGTTCGGTGGCACAACACTACTCGAGCAGTTACGGGATCCGAGGAAGAGAAGAGGTGTAGCCGCCGGCTACTTTGATCGGTAGTTTTCCGTGGTTTCTACGAACAACGACAGGTGAATGCGGGAGCAGTACCTAAACAAACGGCCGCGGACCGCGAGCGATCTTTTCTTCTAGTTCCTTGTCCTATCGTCGCCCTAACTAATACACGCGTACACGTACAAGCACTGTACTGTCACACATGCCGGAAGACCAGTCTGGATCTTAGAGCGTGTCCCGAATGAGACAGTCTCCCGCTGGTAGTAAATGCCTGGTTGGGGAAAACCCCGCAAGCCTTGCATGTACTACACTCTACACTTACACACACGTATAGAGGCCACTCGAGAACTTGGAGGTCATCGCAGCTAGGGCCATGATTTGCCCAAGAGATATCTGAAGAGGGAAATTCCTGCCGCTGCTTAGGTTCTGCGTGGGAGAAATCACCACATTTACGAATATAACATATAGCAAACTTCGGAGCTAGTTTTGTCAAAAGTTAAAGTATTCAATCAATACTTGAAAGTAATTCAATTCAGTCATATTCAGTTCAGTCAATTTAATTCAGTCATTTCAAATTGGTCACAGTCCTCTAATAGTGGCGAAGAATTCTATAAAGTAGATAATGAAAACGTGTGTAATAATTGGATCGTCATCTTTCTTGATATTCCATTTTCGTTTGACAGTCTGTGTACACCAATGTTCATAAAGTCAGTTTGACTATTACTTTACATTCAGGGCTAACACTTAATACTCGTAGAATCACTACTTGCTGCATCACTGTGCATACAGAGCTCTTGAATGCTCAGCAGAACGTAAAGTACTGCAGTAGCAAAAATGGAAAGAGAAAATATTCATGAATTGGATAATTTAATTTTTGTTTCTAGAATCCAGAGAAAGGCAAACCTTAGGGGTGGTGTGAAGAGAGATTATTTACAATGCTATTCATGCGTTTTGTTTGGAAATCAAAATGGTTGCTCTTATCTGCTACTAGCTAATGTATTCATGGGGAGAAACAAAGCTCCTATCTTCCTGGTGGTTGGCAACGTTCCAATTTCTGTTGAACACTCCGTGCGGGACCTCTTGTGGAAAGAGAGAAAATTTTAGTACTCACTATCTTTTAACATGCATTGCTTATTTCTTTGATGATTCGTTTCACGAGAAGGGACTGGCAAATGGTAAACAAAATACCAATGGATTGACGAGCGTAAATATTATAGAAGAAAATAATAATATGCAGATTGGCCTATAAATCAGTCGACCTTAGAAGTATTTAAGTGACTCTTCTGGTGTTACTGTATAGACATGGATTAATTGCTGGTGGAATGATCGTAATTGGCGTTTTTCATTCACCGACAAATGCTTTACAAGGAAAATAAATTGTGACACTTCTGGCTTACTTGCATTGTGAACGTGCATTTCATATTCTTATGCAATGGTACAGCAAAACGCACAACTAACCTCTGCTATAACAATGAAAAAGACTGAGATAAGCGTAGGGTCGTGAAATATGTAAATTACAAAGAGGACGACGGAATTTGACATTTCTGTTTTTCGTGACTCAGCATTCCCTTTTACCATCACAAGTAGCCGCGACAGTCGTTGCAACAACTGAAAGCTACGAGATGAATATAGAGTCAGGGATTATAATGTTTAAATAAAAAAAAACGATGTGATAAGTGTAGTCTTTCTGATTATTGTGTTTTGAAAACGTACTGGCGCTTATTACATTTGAAATCATTCTCGGAACAGGGAGCATCATGGTCATTAGCTGTAATTCTTGCTAGAAACTACGAAGTAAATATTGCCGTGGATTGAATGTGAATATATAAAAAAGGACGAGTAATTGTAACTTTTGTTTACTTCGTGATTGGAGTAAATTTAAATGCCTTTGACCGTAATAGTCTATCGTGCTCGTCATTGTAACAACATGTGAAAGCCACGAGATAAAAATCGGATTTGAATGTACAAATCACAAAATGACAATTGAAAGTCGTGAAAGGAGAAACACATGTTTGACGTACTTGCAGAAGGAGCTTGGAAGCTGTAGGATTTCGCAACACGCCTCCCGTGTGTTGAGAGCGAGAGATGCGTTGCGGGTGGCCTACGCGCAGGGGCCGTGAGCTGCACCCAGAGGATGTGGGGCGCCCGCTTCGTATGCGGAAGAAAGCCACAAGAGTGCGAGGCACCCTCACACACTGTCCTCCCCTCCTCCCCCTTTTCGTGTTCTTCCCTCTCCCTTACTCCTCCTTTCTCACACCCAGTGGGTCCTTCCCGTACATCGTTGGTTTCATTGCAATTGTAACGTCAGGAAGCCGACTCGACCGCACTTACCACTTTCCTTTCTTGAAGCCACGCTATTTGCAATTCGGTTCTTTTTTTGATTTCTTACATCCTTCGCTCTTACCGTAAGGAACTAACACCAAGTAGTTATTTGGATTGAGTAAGTATTGACATAATGATAGCATTCATTTATTTCACTACTAATACATGTTTATATTGCCTTAAACTTAAAGGTCACAGTCGTCATATACATATCATTCTGCAGCAAGTTATGAGGTAACAATGTTGGATTGTAGTAGTACAATACATATTTATCTCTCTATTTCCTAATTTCTTAATACGAAAAATTAAATGTCAATCTTAATCAATTACCGGTTAGTAATACCACGATATGAGGCGTCAAAAATAATGACGGATTAGAGAAATTCAGTCATCAAGTAACTGCAAGTGTTTCGTAGACTTTCTTAGAAAAGAAATGTTTTCTGTAAATTTTAAAAAAATGAAGAAATTACCCCTGACATCGTAGTGGAAAACCCCAAGTTATTTCTCGAAGGAAATCTTTTGATACTTCATCAAATTATGTAATAAAAATGCAGCTCATACAAGACTATAATATTTTACATGTGTGTATTTTAATGCAGAACAAAGTCTGTATTCATTCTCCTGAGGAAACTCTGAAACAATTCTGTATTTTTTATTAATGTTAAAAGCAATCTAATTTTGTATCTTGTCAATATCAGTTAATTGAAAATTTCCTCATCCGAAAACCAACTTCAGATACGCTTTCGCCCACAAAGGTTCACAATAACCATTGTTACCCCCACCCAGGGAGACGGAACCGTCCAAGAATGAAATAAGCAACAAAACTTACCATTTTTCCGCAAATGATGACGTGTCACCCCTCGACATTCCCAGAGAATGACAAGAATATTCCTGCACATTTCTTCCTTTTACTTACAAATTACATCGAAAACGAGAGCGCGCGTGCGTCGAGGGGGTGCGCCCCTCCGCAACGAGGTCTCGTTCACGGGCGGGAAGAGACTCGAACAAGACATTCCTTTGTCGTCTGAGGTTGCGGCGCGGGCGGGACCCTCGCCCGGACGCCCCGTGCGGGGCGACCGCGCCGCGTATTGTGCGCGGCAAACAGGAAGCGCGGGCGCCATCCATCTCCCGCTTCCTCGTGATTTAAATATCAATAGCGTCTCCGGCAAACAAGTCCCGACGCAAACACGCGAAACGCCGCCCCGCCCCGCCCCGCTCCGCTCGGCTTGCCGAACGCAAGTCACCCGTCGCCCCACGTCGTCCCGCCGCCGGTTTCGCTTTCCCCTACTTGTCTCTCCCCTCCACCCGCGTGTTTCCCCCTCTTATGTGTTTCCCCTCCTATCGCTTGTTTCCCGTCCTCTCGCCTGTTTCCTCTCCTCTCGCTTGTTTCCCCTCCTCTTACGTGTTTCTCCCTTTTACTTGTTTCCCCGCCTCTTACATGTTTCCCCCTCTTATCTTGTTTCCCCTCCTCTCGCCTGTTTCCCATCCTCTCACCTGTTTCCTCTTCTCTCGCTTGTTTCCCATCGTCTCGCTTGTTTCCCCACCTCTCGCCACTTTATCCTCCTATGGCTTGTTTCCCCTCCTCTCCCTCTTTTCTTTTCAGTGACCGTCTCCCACTCATATTTTCATATTCTCTGACAATCTTCCTCTTCCCTCACTTATTTTCATTTTCTTATTCCTCTTTCTCCTCTTTTCTTGTCGCATCGTCTCTCACTTCTCTAGCCCGCCGTCTCTCTTATCTCGTCAATTCCTCTTTCTCCATTTCTCCTTTGTTACCCCTCATCTTTCCTCTGTGCTCATGTGCTCCCTCCTCTCAGAGTCTCTTCTTTCCTATCCCCCTCTATCTTCTTCTCTGCCGTGCTCATTCACATTTCGATTCTCTCTCCTGTTTCCTCTTTCATCTCTTTCTTTACCTCTTGCTGCTTTCTTACCTCTTCTTCTCTCACGCTTGTTACACTCATCACCATCCACATCTCGGCTACAATTTTTTTACTGACACTCTACTTTATTTCTACTCTTACGACTACCCTTTACTTCTCTCTTTTCTCCATCCCTACATTCTCTACACTTGCTTCTGCTCCATTCCTCTCTCTAGTATACACCTTCTCTTCGTTTTCTCTTTGCAAACCTTATTTCCCGGCTTCTCCACCTTTTATCTATCTTCAATTTCTCCCCTGCTGTATTTTTCTCTCCTCTCACATGTTTTTCCCTTTCCCCACCTCTGCTGCCTCCACGTTATCCATTTTCACTCTTCTGTCATTTTCTGCTCGTCCTCTGATTTATTTTCGACTCCACCTGTTGCCCCTTTTTGCCACCTTCTCCTCGTTTCCTCCTTGTGTATCCTCCTTCGCTTCGCATCGCCTGCCCGCTCGCCCTCGCTCCCTCGTCCGCCACATTAGCCCCAACTGCCGCCATTGAGAAGCAACGGTTGAGGGGGTGCGGGTGAGGGTGTGGCGGGTGGGGCGGCTGGAGGGAGTGAGACTTCCCGGCGCAGGCTGACGGCGTGGACGTGACCTTCCTTAGGGGAGAGTTCGTGCCGAAGTCAGACGTCTGCAGCCGCTCGAGTGTTTGTGACGTAGGTCGTAATGAGAGATTAAGGAATCGTAGATTTCTTGAATCATCGAGTGTGCCGAATCCGAGACAGAATCAAGGTTTTGAGACTCTAATTTTCACGCGTTGTTATCTTTGGAACTCTACTTTCAAATACCGGTATTCTACTTATTTCATTCAGAGGTTTACGTTGTATTACATTTCCGTTAGTGCAAATTGTGTAATAAACATAAGAACATAACATCCTTACGTTAATTTTCCGGGTGTCACTTGACATCATATTTGCATGTCATCACGCAAACGATTTACTTCATTTCATTTGTTCTGAAATGAATATTAAAAACCCAACTGTCATTCCCATTTACTAGTTCAAACCCGCTCACTGCAGCTTTTTAAGGGCAGGAAATTTTTAATTCACTCCCAGTCCACTCCAAGTCGCACAATTGCGCTATCTAGTAGAAGAAATTTGAACCAAAAATATGCCAGTTTTCTATTCCTTAGCTTTAGTCTGTGCAGTAACAAGTTCAGAAAGATCTCGCTGGACAAAATTAAAAATATGATACATGAAAGAGAGTTAATGATTTTTACTGACACATATTGGTCTCAATCATAAATCATGCCATTTTATGATTGGCAAGTGATACCAATTATCTCTTTTAGTACTTATAGTTTTAGATTATGAATAACGATAGCAAGGAATGTTGTACATAACCTTTGAAAACAACAATTGTTCGCTCCCGTGCAATTAAAACAATTGGTAACGGCAAACAAGCTACGGACTTGATTTGATGCCTTTCTTCAAGGGCTACCAGAGATTGCACTTAACCGCTCCGAAACATCAGTACGTACTTCTCACAGATTTTAGCAAAGTTCTATAGTACCTGCTCCAGAACTATCAGATTTTACTCTCGTTCATTTTTTTCACCCTACCGCCTTTAATTTGTTCCGTTCTGTCCTGTTGACCATTTCCTATTTATCTCTTCCTCCCGAAGGCCTTGACCAATAGTAGTCTTCCGGCCTTCGATCGAAACCCGCCTCAAAGCGGCCTGAAAGAATGTAATATGCTGCGAGGCCTTTGTGCATTTCCCGGCCGTTGTTTTACAGAGTGGCGCTTCGAGACGGCTCTAAAAATATTTCACGGTATTAAAGCTCGGGCGAGATACACGATCGACGACCGCAATAACTTAACTGGTAGCGGGCGACCGCACGCCCGGGCGCGGGGTAGCTGCTGCTGCTGGCCAAAGGGAGATTCAAGAAGAGCCCGATAGCAAAGAGCTTGCGCTGCCGGCATCAATTGCCCTGCGCGGCGCGGCGCGGCGCGGCGCGGCGCGGAGCGAAGTGGAGTGGAGTGGAGTGCGGGCGGGAGATAGGGATGCAGGGCGCGGAAAATGCTGTGGCGGGGAGCGGCGCGCGAAAACCTTCGCGCCGGGAAATTCGCGCGGCATAAATCCCGGGATGCTGCATTGCGCATTTGCGCATTTGCTCGTTTGCTTTTAGGCAAACGCCACGTCTCGCGCGCCGATTTATGCCCCCTGGAGATACGGCCCCCCCTCCCCGCCCCGCTGCTCACTACCCCTTCCACCGCGCACCCGCGGCCCCACTCGTCGTCGCCCACCGCTATCGCGTGGTGTCGGCGCCGCCCCTGCTTTCTCGCCGCTGGCCCTTCTCTCCACTTCTGTTCCCCGTCATCTTTCCTGACAGCTTCGTCCTGTCCTTAAGATAAAAACTGTGTTTGACGTGCTATGGAGAGAAGTGTATTTTGTACACGGTTTGTTAATCCCGTGATCCCTACACTAAGCCATATACAAGTTGAATTCTGAATGCACAACAAAATTAGCGTTTTTGACAAGAACTGATAAGAAAATATTTGCTTCAGTGAAATAAAACTATTTGCAAAGAAAAATCAGCTATAGTATTTTAATTTAGCGGTACAGATTCTCTTTAATAATTTCTCTTTTATCATTGAAAGATCCAAATATTTTTATATTGCTTAATTTTTTTAAACTGTCATGTCGAAAAACAGTATTACAAATTTTTTCTGCTAATTAATAATGTATATTAATGCTGCTAACTAACAACGTTTCGGAGATGCATTGTTTCCTCCATCTTCAGATTTTAGATATACAAACTTATATCAGAATAACAAGTAATCAAATATTGGACTAAGAACTCTTACAAATTTAAAAAACTCTAGCTAAATTGAATGGTACACATACATAGTCTATATTTTAAACAGTTTTATATAATATTTATATTTAATAATATGTCAAATTTCACAACATTCACAAAAATATACAATAAAAACACTAAAAGCAAATGCCAGTTGCGAAAAAGATAGAAAATATACATTACAGGCCTAAAGGCCCCTTTGTGTCCATCCCGTTTTGACTTCATGGCATTCATAGCTGCAGTGACAAGAACATTTTGTGTTAAGGGGAGAATGAAGCGGAATTTACAGACCTTTTTATGATAAAAAGCAAATCACCTATAGATTTGAGCTATTTCCCCTCATCAGGCCCTTCATGAAGGAATCGACTTCCTCCTCGCCATCCTCACCTCCTTTTCCTCGCCGCCTGTCTCCTTCACTGCCTCCTTTCACACCTCATTTTCTCTCTCCTGCATCTTTCCTGGCCCCTTCGTCCTCTCGTCCTCGTCACTTGTCACCTCTCGTTCATTCCGCTTCTCATAGGCGTTCATTCCCCCTTCCGTTCTTTACCTCCAAGGCTTCTTTCACATTCTATTTGCTCTGCTCTCACCCTCTTCTGCGTTTCCGCTGTCCAGTCCTCTCATACCATTTCCACTATTCTTGTCTCCATCATCCCACAGCTCTCACGTAGACCTGTCTTACTCCCTCATTCTGTTTTCTTCATCTGTTGACACGTTTCGAAGTTTTGAACATTTTCAAGAGTCATTCAGGAAATATTTATTATAGTGAATTGTTGGCGGTCAATATACTGACAATATTGATTTCACAATTAAACATCATATTCTTTCAAATATTTTATACAATAAAATAGTATAATGTTAAGGAGTAGAATTTTAATAGATAATTATTATCCATTTATATGTTGAAATAAAATCTCCAATATTTTACTAGACATCACAATATGAAAACAACTATCACATCTGAATTCAGGGTTGCTAGAAACATATTTTAAAATCAAATGGATACATGATGAGTCTGGGTTTACTTTCATTTAATTGTTTTGATATAAAGGGAGATTTTTTTCACTGCGTTGATCATAAATATCTTTAATTATTGTCACATTGGTATACTCCAACAAAATCGGAGAGACCTTAATTATCGTTAACCTCCTTCACCGCAATGTTCGTGAATGTTGCATGTTATACGATCTCTGAGAGTCGTTCCTGCTTCACTGCCAAAACCACACTGTCCCACTCATTCCATCCACTTGTTAATCCATGATGAAGTATGTCTGGTCCAAAGACATGACCACGAGTTGTGCTAACAAGCCCGTTTGTTTTTTATCAATGCCCGAAGATTTTAATGGAGTAGGCGTGGGATGTGAACAATTATGTATGATAACAGAGCGACTAGGAACGTCTGATGGTTCACTAGAAAATTTGTGAACAATACTTCTTCAAATTAGTGTGCACTACGTCCATTGAAATAATGGTTCTGATAAAATGTTGGAAATTAATCAATTCCGTTCAATTAATTATTACAAAACATTGTAAAATGACATAAACAAGACCTTTAAATATATTACAAATAGGGGATATTGGAAAGAAAAAAGTATATGAATTTAAAAAATTATAAAAGAATCAAAATGAAATGAGAAATAAATAAATAATGATATTTAAATTGATAATTCTTGTATTTTAATAAAGGAAGAAAACTAATATTAAGCTAATTGTAAACTTAAATACCAAATAAATTGTTAAAGAACTCATTACATATTCATTAATTAAGATATTGTGAGTTGAAGATATAATTATTTAAGACTTGAACGTTGTCCAAAATGTTTTTATTACTTATTTTCTTTTGGTTACAACAATACAAAAATCAGTGTTTAATACACTCTACATTTGTTATAGTTGTTTATATAGACTTATAATTAACTTACAATAATATTTCTAATACTAATACTTTAAAAAATACAACTTACATTTTACAACTTCACACTTTAAAAATTACAACATACAATAGAGAAGAGGTATATTTATACGAGTATAATATCTCTACTTTGGGTCGAGATCTGAAAATTCATTTAGGAATGTATGGGACAGATATTTATTCTAGAAGCGGGTTCTGTGTATTGAATTTTGGCAGTCTTAGAAGGATTACTTTGGGTATGTTTGAAATATTTAGGAAGACATGGGTGGATAAAAAAATGTGATGGTTATCGGGTCAAACTGGAACCCATTATGAAGTTATGCGTTGGAAATGTGCCATGGAGCATTCGTGATGATGTGGAGGAACGGATTTTGGATTACATGGAGTTTTTTGGTATTACATGTGGCAGCGCTGATCCATTCTGGGCATGCATACGAGTATAATAGTAGTGGTCGTATATATAACAGCAGTAAGGCAGTATTGTGTGGTAATTTAGATAATCGATTGATTATTGGTTTTAGTTGGTGTAATTTAATTTTCGCTTGTATTACTTTATTATCGATGTGATTTTTTCAGTTGATTTGCGTGTTTAAGAAAAGGCGAGGTATTTCATGAGTTTGTTATGAGGATGCCATTATGCACGTTCATGATTCAATTGGAAGGCGGTGAGGATGTAAGGTCTTAGAGAAAATATTTTGGCTGCTGTTTTTGACGGATTGATTTTAATTTGGTTTTTGGCTACCAGCTGTCGAAATTTGAATTGTTTGAAACGACCAAAATGTACGAGAAATATGCAGAGGTCCACTGCACAAAATGTAATTTTCTTGGAACATTGAAAGAGACCATTCTGCAAGTAAAATATAATCATTATTATTTTGAAACAGGTTTGCGTATACAAAGTCCTCAACTTTCTCACGATTAATCTCGTGTTACTCTCTCTACATTCTTAGCGAAAAGATTTCAACTTTAAATTGTATACCTAATGTGCCATTTTGTCGCGGATAACACAAAGTACTTAATACATGAATTTCTCATCGGCCTTCACTTCTGGCAACCTTGCATCCTGAACAGGATTTCACATCCAGTTCCATTGATGACGTCCCCTTCGATACCTGATCACACTATTATTTTTCGCTGCTACTCGTGAGAACAAACTCGCCGCAGTACTTTGAATTAATGACTGTGGATAACATTGCTATACTCTTCGACAACTCTCACATCGTGAGGAAGATTATATTCTGGACTTTCTAGTTTCATTCTCTCTCTCTCTCTCTCTCTCTCTCTCTCTCTCTCTCTCTCTGACTGTCTGCCTCTCTCACTCTCTCTCCTCTCTACCTTCTCTCTATGCTTTAATAACCTAATAAATTTTCGTCATTCGAGTTATAATGCAGAATTTATTCAATAATTTCATGTAAACATTCGTTTTTTTCAATGACGCTTATTAAATTATTCGAAAAGTAAAATCTGGTCTTTTGATTTTTTTGTTATTCATGAAAAGAAACGGTTTTTAAATAACAGCTGGTGTTTAATTGTAGCCTTTTATTTGAATAAAGCTTCTGTAAGAATACGTTCTGCATGTTTACATTCGAGATAAACTAAAAATCTTGGCAAAGAGAACTGTGGAGTAGTAACGATAACGTAGGGGAATATTTGTTAATTGATATTATGATAATATGTTAAATTATAAATATTGAGGATGAAAATGTGAATTGCTTGAGACGTTTTTACTTGACCTGAAATCAGTCAATTTCTAAAAATGACACGTGTCTCATGGAAGGTTGCCCTTTCGCAAGGCAGTAACATTCATAGTGAAACATGACGCCAAGGGTTTTCTGCTTTCAACCTTTTTATCTGTAGAGAAGAGAGGTAGACACGCCTATGAAGCTTTAGTGGTAGACTTGCAGTCGAAATGACGAGTCTATGGAACTTTGAGAACATTTTAGAGAAGAGCAGTTTGACAGTTTATAGGTGCCTAATGTTGATAACAAAATGCGATTTCATTTTTTTATACGGTTTTTACATGTTTGATTTGAAAATCTTTAGTATCTTGAAGATATAACAACAGGACTCGATCTTTTCAAAACAAAATTTTCGACAAAAATATTAGATTATCATATTCATTATCATATTGAGATCTTTATATTATGTTCAGTCTCAGTGCATTGCTCTTTTTACTAATTGAATCGTTTCATTTGTTTCAGGTATTTTGTTGTTTTCAACACTCAAACTCTTATCTTCTCCATACGGTAAAGTGGCATAAATACATTACATAATACTTATGATTTTTTAAATATTATTGATAACATCATCAGCGCAGAATTTATGACTACGACACAGCTGTTGCGGGCGAGAATTCACATACGCCGGCTTTCTCGTGTCGCGGCGATGGATCCGCCTTCTATCTCCAGGGAGTGGCCTGCGGGTCTCCACCTCGCCCCATTGCGATAGAAGTAGAGACGGGAGAGCATTTTAAGGCGCTTTCAGTCGTGTTGCAAAGTCACGCTCGGACACCGCGGTCTGTCTTGCGTCGTTGTTTTGTCTTACGTCACGCCCACACCTCACAGGCGAACGACAACGCACTCCAGTAAACTCCTACAGGGAAAAAGGCGTCGTTTCCGAGTACGTGAACCGTGTTTTGAGGTAATGTTTCCAAAGAGAGCTTTAAAAAAAATGTCCACCGGCTAACTCATGAGGCAACAAAAAAAATCTTTTTCGGCTTTCGTAATTACATAGCCGGGAATTGTTCGTTTAACGAAACTATTTTGTATGCAGAGTATCGCATGGGTGTAGTACGCGAAAATGCAAAAGCAAGCGAGAGTTAGACGAGTTAGTTTCGAGTGTGCAGGCTCTTGATGTATGTTTAATGCGCGTTGCAATGACACCGGACAAAGGGGAACTAAACGTCGCTTATGACTTCATTTCGGCTCACAATGAAACACGCAGGTTGAAGTATGCACGGTTTTCGATCATCAAGTAGTTTACAGCGCGTTCATCGTCGTTTTAAAAGAGGGTGAGTTTCATTGTTTCTATTGTGTGTAGCACGGAGAGTAAACATTTTTCTGCGTGAAATCGTTTGGTGTTTGTATTAGCTTAGAAAAGTTACTACTATTGTGTGCATGAGTTCATATATCAAATTTTAGCGAGAAAACAAGAGAAATAATGTGAAGTTATTTATGTATTTCTGCAGAAAAATAATAAACCACATTTTATTGAAAAAGTATGTAAAACCTTGGAAGTATTTTTCAAAATGTTTGTTGAAAATTATAAATATTTTCTTTCAATTTATCTTTGCTAGACCTAGTAAGCATTTTAGGAATTAAGTGTATGGTAGAGTCCACCATCATGCATCAAGGATACATCAATCACAGCACCTCTTGTTAATGGAAACGTTTTCTACTCTGAAATTGGAGGAAATCTATGAAGAAAATAGCATGTACTTTCTCGTATCCGTATCTTCACCCAAGAGTACTCAAAGTTTCGAAAAATTTTACAGGACTTCATTTCAAAATCTATTTTTAAGGAACAGATTTCATTAAGGTAAAAATCTCTATCTTTATAATTGTAATTGTAGGAAGACGAACAAATTTTGAATTTTTGCAATTTTCAAAAAATCTGCTTTCAATGAAAATGAGACCTACTCCACTCTCTTAAACGTTCTTTTACGCTATCCACCAAAAACATTTAATCAAAAAAGATGGAGCCATTTAAAAAAAATGAAAATGTACTAAGGGTTTCATGCAAAGTACCACGTTCATACAAAGCGGTTTCAAATTCAAGTGGTTGCGACATTAGCCAGATCGATTGGGAAATATTAAATTTGGAGAAAATCAGCTGAATGATTTAGCCACTAGCGTTGTTCACAAACAGACGGACGGACGGAAACACAGGAAGACAGCTAGTCGTTTTGCCTTCATTCGATTTTTCAGCATTAAGGACATATAAAACATGGTCCATCTGGCTACACAACCTGTTAGATATATTTTCTATATTTAGTAAAAACTATTCTAACGAGGCAGATATTGAGAATACCTCAATATGAATTTCAAAAAACAGTACGATAATAGTTTTTAACACAAAGAATAGCTGTATTTGTGTACTAGAAGCATTCTTAATAAATGCTTAGAGAGAATCTCGCAAATTCCTAGATAAAAGTTCTTATTGTATAAATACCATCAGTGTTTTGTTCATCGGCTATGCTAAAATAAATCAAGAACAATAGTTAGGAAAAAATATAAAACGAACTGCAAAATAAAAAATCTGCCTGGGTTGCATAATTTTTTGCAACGGCCTCATTCAAACTATTGTAATGGAATGCAGCTCTGCGATATTGCCTTACAACCAACCGAATTAAAATCACTTTTCCGAACATAAAACTGTAGTTTACGACGCACAGACTGTGCAAATGCGCCACCGCCCGCTACGCGCCGTCGAGGACTCGCATTGTCTCCGCCCTCATCTTCCGCCGAACCCTGCAACATCTGCAGCCCCGAACATCAGCGCTCCCCGCGGCCCCTCGGCCAAACTGCGCCCTCGAATGACCGCCCGGCCGGCGCGCCGGGCATTGGTCGACAGTGGAAGGACGGCGAAACAAGATGGTCGTTCGAGTAATTCACTCAGCCGAAAAGAGCTGCTCTAAACGAATTACACTACGTATTGGCAATTTATCTCCCCATGGGCGATGAAGACACTCTAGCACCATAGTATTGGTGGTACTCATCTCGCATTTGACAATTAAACTGCTTGTACACGTAGGCTTCCGCGGCTCGAGTCCATTACTTCTAGGCTGTCCGGGTGACGCCGCGTCGTTGGCAGATAGGCCGACGTTTCGCCTGTCATATCGCAGGCTTCTTCAGGGTACTGACATAGTAAAGCTCCGCCTCCGGTGTTATATCTTATTCAGCTAGTGGTCGGGTAACGCAAGTGCGCCGTTTACTATGTCAGTACCCTGAAGAAGCCTGCGACATGACAGGCGAAACGTCGGCCTATCTGCCAACGACGCGGCGTCACCCGGACAGCCTAGAAGTAATTAAACTGCTTGTATTTTTATTCAAAGAGCACAGTTCGCAGCAATTTTTACAATAATAAATTGACCACCCACAGAAGGCTTTAGAAGAACATTTATTTTCTAAGGGAGGGGTCTAAACTAAACAACATTATCTTGCCTTCTGAACTGAAAATGTCTTTTGCCTGACTTGAGATAAGATAAGGTGACTTTATTTACTTAACGCTAATGGTACAATGTATCTGTGTTTAATAAAATGGAATATTCACCTTTATTAAAGTTCGGAATTATATTGTATATAATTTACAATACATCATTACAATATATATATATATATATATATATATATATATATATATATATATATATATATTGTAATGATATCGTAGTTTCGAATGCATTCACGATGTTATATTATTTGATGACCTTTAGTTCTGAATGTTCACTTTACATGTGAAATTAATCACACTTGTCTGAATTATATGCTGCAAAAAATGTGAATAGGTACAAAGAATGCGAAAAAGTATGTGCTCTTGTACTACCATTAGTTTCATATTACTCTCATTCGTTTTATTTCGTTTCTTCATATATTTTTGTTTAAAAATTACGGCCCACTGCGTTTGATAGCGGGGCGTGCGCGCGCGGGCGAATCGCAAATTGAAATCGAACATCGCACGCGCAGCGGGGCCGGGACGCCGAGCCGTATCGTGCGGGTAATGGCTGACCCCTGCGAGACCCCGTCGCCGGGCGGGGGCGTGCATGCGCTGTGGAAAAATGCGGGAGGGAGGGAAGATGCGCCCGATCGTTTCTTGTTGTGTCTACAAAGGGTGCCCTGAGACAAAGAGCGGAACATTCTGGCAGCACGTGTGTGTCTGCGAGTGGATTTGTGTCTTTTTTAACTTTTATAATATTTATTATTATTTTTATTTAATTTAACTCCTACAATATTTTATGAATGACGTAGATTGTACTAATTGAGCCATTGTCTGGAGTACAATCATAGGAGCCGGGTACTCTGGGTAGTTTTCCGTGGAATGCATCCCATCAATCGCAATTCAATGCTTGAATTCTTAACTTTCGGTCACGGACAGCGCGACCACGAGTCGGAAACTTATGGAACTGGCCCCGGCTGCGGCAGTGCCCTGCTGAGTTACGTGGAAAGAAAACAAACCGCAAGTTGACCTATAGGTCGGTACCATATGTCACATTCCACCAAGAGGAGGAATACTGGTAACTCCCGGAATATGACATGCACTACACCTACGGGACTAATGGCTACAAGTGTTGACACCCCCGGAATTAATAAATAACATACTTGAGGAATATGTTCGAAAAGAGGAGAAGAACGTGAATTCATATTCGTTTATGATCCGGAGAATCACAGGATCAAAAGAATTTTTCTTAAATATTAACTTTCCCAGAGGACTAACTATACGTATAAAGGACGCACTTGGGGTTAATAAATTCTTATTTACTCGTGCAAGAGGAAGAGAATAACACAAAATCTTGTAGGTTGTAACGTAACCTACGTAAAAAAACGGCCGCCGTGTGTAAACGGCAATAGAGTTGTAGGGTGTATTATCATTTCATAAGTGAAGTGAGTTTTATATCACATGGTCATCGTAGGCCAATATACCAAAGAATTTCCAGTGGTCTAGTTCATTTATTATTCAACATTACATGAACCCACTACCAATGCGTTTCTAAATTAAAGTTTTATCGTCTATTTAATTACACTATTTCGAAGTGTTTGAAAACCGACCACCCTCTATGCTGGGATTCGAGCTTAGATCTCAACGTTTTGCGCCAGAACCTGTTTCGGGGGCGGAGCGATACGTAAAACGACTTCGCTACGTGCGCATTACATTTTATGGCGTATTCATTACTTGGGGTTCTTATGTGCCCGCAGTCCAGACCGGCGCGTGTTTATCTTTTGCGAACGGCGCACTCGGCGAATCATAATGGCGAAGAGTGTGTACTTCACTGACTTTCGCTGAGCAATGGCGCTTAATGTTGATTCCATCAAGTTGTGTAACACTGGGATTTTTAATTGTGCACCCATGCCCCGTGGGTGGTCTGAAACCCTGAAAGATATGAATATTCACGAGAATTTTCGTAAGTTAATTAAGACATGCCCTGTATCAAAGAATTTCTCTGTTTAAATTCATATTTCGTTAGAATTGAATTTGCTAAATAAGTACGTTGATTGATTATTTCGAATTTCTTACTGTGTCAACATGCTATGGTCACTAGTCCTATAAGTGAAGTGCATGTTTTTATCACAGTAGGTGGTGGTGGTGGTGGTGGTGGTGGTAGTAGTGGTAATCTTCCCGCGAAGAATAGTGAGATTCGGCACCGAGCAGGGCGCCGACTTTGCGCTAGTTTTAAAATTTGACCAACATTAGGTCACGTGAGAGACAGACAATCATAGTTTTGAGTCCCTGTAATATTCTCATTTATTGCACACGTCGGGTACTAGTGAGTATTCTGGATGGATCAAACGATCTGTAAGAAGAGTTACTACAATGCTATTCTACTACACAACACGTACAATTGCTATTCTAAACAGTCGAAGTGAATCTACGAAATTATAAGCACCCTCACATAAATCAGAATCTATAAATCCACGATATGTTAAACGAAAGCAGTTGCGGGACTCTCGCCTTAGTCACCTCAATTTCCCAGGTCAGGTGCTATAAATAAAGCATGAAGAAAGATCGAAAGGTTTTTAATACTCCATCGGCACCAACTTCTGTAACGCTGCTCCTGTTGAATATCGAATTGCTCCTCCCAGAGGTATGTGAAACAGACTTATGTCGAAATACAGACGTTTGATTATTATGGCATATTTCGATTACAAGGGGCAGAAGAAAACCGGGCAACATTACGCCGTAACACCCTTTACCACAGTGCATTACTTGGAAACGATACATTGTAGATCCGTGAAACCCAGACTGAACGAGAGTTCTTTCTTTTGCCGTAGTCTACAAACTGACTCTTTTACGCATTCTACAAGATTTTTGGAACGTCTGAAGTTTGGCTCTTATACGAAGTTAATAATAAAAATAATTGATTTGAAAAAGCGCGGAATGTTATGCAGAGAGTCCCACAAGTAAACGTTACTGTTTGAGAGGCCATTGTATAGGCCACTTTTAGCAAAAATGTTCATTGGAACATATGTGCCATCCTGAAGGTTTCAGAGTTAGAGCTGCTTGACTGTTCAGAATTTTTGTATGTGTTATTTTGAAGGGTTTCGAAAGTAGAATTTCCTGTAACATACTAGGTATTTATTTCTTAAGTTACATAGGTGATACACTTAGGTGATACAAAGAGGTGGTATAGTTGACGTACTACAAAACACTCTTTCAACATCGTCAACATCAATTCAGTTTTCAACTATTGTAAGGAGATACTTATACACAACATGAATGGGTGAAGACCAGAACGTTATAAGGGGCATTTTATAAATTCTGATAAAAAACATATTTATTTTGGGCAATACTTATGAGAAAATGTATTTTCGTGGTTTTAATGAACATTGGAAGTGCAGTGCTTTTAATTATGAAAGAAAGAACCACGACTTTAGAGTAATATTGTCTTAAATAAACAGATATCACTGAATTTATAAAATGTCACTTTCACCGTTCTGATTTTTCTCCCCTTCATATGAACACTCCTTTTTTCACTCTCCCGTACACTCGCTGTTCAAGATTCTTTTGTCACCAAATCCCTTTCACCCCCCACACTTTTACTGACTTGTCGCGAAACAAAGCGAAAAAGAAGGCGTACTCTGGTCTCCTTCCGCTCCGCCGGGCACCGGGCCACTTCCCGGCAGCGAGCGCCATCTCGACTCGCACGCGAACTTGCCGTGCTCCTCTGCGCCGGTGCCTGCCTCCCGAGCGCGGGGACTTAGAGGCAAGGGCGAGGCGCGGGGAGGGGCTGGTAAGGGGTGGGGGTGAAGGAGGCCGTAGTTGGGAACGGGGAGAAGCAGGAGGGGTGAAAGAGTTGGAGAAGCCGGGGCATATGGATAAAGAGAGGGAGGTAGTAGATGCAACGTAGAAGTGGTGTGAGGGAGCACAGGCAGGGGTGGGGACGAGTGCGAGGGTGAAGTTGATGTGGTGGGAAATTACAGGAGGAGGGGCAGGGAACATATCAGGTAGGTTGTTGCGGAGGTGGTAGCGGTGGCGAGAAAGGGGCGGAGGGAAAGGGATGAGGACAGAAGTGAGGTCGGAGGTGGTGGAGAGGGTGAAGGCGGAGGCCGAGGTGGTCGGGGGGTGGAGCCGGTGGTGGAGCCGTTAGCGGCAACGGGTTGCAGTTGGAAGCGGGGGCGGGGGCGGGTCCGAAGAGGGAGGGGCCGGAAGCGTAGGGAGGATAGAGGACGAAATGGAGGACCGGGGGCAGAGGCGGGGACGAGTGCGAGAGCGAAATGACGTGGTGGGAAGTACTAAAGGGAGGGGTAAGTGGACACATCAGGAAGGTTTGGAGTCAGGTGAGCGAATTACCAAAGGACCGAGTGGACAGTGGAAAGGGCTGAGGACAGAAGTGAGGTCCGGGAGTGGTGAAGAGGGTGAAGCGAGTGGCCGATCGAAGTAGGGGGTGGAACCTTGTGGGAGCCGTTAGCGGCAACGGGCAGTTGAAGCGGGGGGGGGGCCGGGGTCGAGTTGGAGGGCCGAAGCGGAGGTGGAGGATTAAGGAGAAATGAGGAGCTGGGGGCAGAGGCGGGGACAAGTTTTCATTTGGACACGTTGCTCCACGCTCTTCGCGCTCGCTTAAAACTGGTGACAAACGCGCACTCCCGGCTGCAGCAGCGACACCCTCCGTTTTCGCGGAAACACTGAAAACGTGCAGGTTACTGGAACAAACGTGTAATGATGTGCAAGCAGGGGGGAACGTCTGCCTAGGCTAACTAGCTCGCTACGAATCCAAGCCAGAGGGCCTTTTTTTTTAAAATTAGACCCGGCTTTGTTGCAATCATCATTGACCTGCATTCGAAAAGGCAAGAATTAGTGCAATGAGAATGAATGCAAAACGCATTGAACAAGGTAAATACACAAATAAAGTTCTAGAATTTACGTATTCCTTACAATTCAATAATTTTTATAAATTCTCTTCTCTCGAATCCGTCACCCATATGATTAGGTGCGTAGATAGGCTGTGCACCCGTACACCGCTCAGGCAAACGGACATGAGCAAAGAATAAAACAAAACACACTCGTTGCGTCTTTTAATTGGTATATTATTACCCGATCTTCCCTTAAAAATTATTGACAATCGCATTTTGGTTTTATATTTATTTCACAGAGATAAAATAACAGTACTTTTCAGAAGAAATCTTTCGCGTCCATCTTTATACAGCAGTAAAGAATGCATTACACAAAATTGTTTTATAATAATGAAATGATTTTTCAATTTTTATACTAATTCCTCTCCAATCTCATTTATCTGAGAAGGAAATAAAAGGTAAAAAGAAAATAAATGATAACAACTATGTGTTAAAATAGATTATGTGATAAATAAATCAAACTTGAGAAACTCACCTGGAAAATTATTAAATATAAATTTAATAAATATTTAAGAGGTTTTCACACGTTAGTATATTTAAAGCACATTCATATTATTTTGAGAAATCATAAAAAGAGCCAGCGACTGATGTATCTACGATCGTTAGGATCCTTAGAAATTCAAATTACGGGTATAACTATGTGTTCACAACGATTCTCAATCGCGCGAGAAAATACTCTCCACAACACGCACTGGAGAAATGTTATGGCTAGTTTTCAAAACACGGTGAACATTTTGTAACCATTACTCAACTATGAAGATTAGACACTCTTCTATTCAGACACGAAAGCGTCTACGGTTATTAAAATCCAGATATTTACAAAAATATTGGAGTACGAAATTATCTTTAAGGCATTTATATGCAATTGTTTGTGTAGAATTATGTATATTGTTTATCATAGAGAAAGAAGTAAGGGGTTTGTATGGAACATTTAAACGGGATTTTGGAAGAAAAAGTCCGAGAAATTCTAGTATAAATGGTGATAACCTAATTATTTCCGTTTAAACTAATAATACGAGTATTAAGGATGTTTGTTAGGGAACTTACGTCACAACTGCATTAAAATGACTTTCACTAATTAACATAAAATAGAATAATTTCACTACACTTCGAAAACTGCGATAATTTTGATCTTTTTCTTTCTGAATTTTAATAAAGAGAGAGCCGGCAATGAAAAACGAACCCACTGAATATTTACTCGTATACCCTCGAAGTCATGCCCTTTGGCAAGAGACGACAACTCATTTGAACTCTAAAATCAGAATGAAACTTTCCTGTTTCCGTGTATTCGCAAGAGTTCACAAACAGGTGGAACAAAATCCCGCTGTGCGTTGCTAGCACGTAGCAGAGTCACAGGGAATATCATGCTTGAAGATCCTAGATTGTGTAGCGCTGTTGAGCCGGAACGGGACAAAAACTGGACGGATGAACTCGTGCATGAGAAGAATTCATTACACTTTAGGACAACTATGTGTTACGTGCAGAAATTCAGAGCAACCGAATGCCTAATAGTACTTCTGTTCCCTAGGAACGTTGGGCACGATTGGTCTATTATTGACCAATGGCTCCGCATTCGAAAGCTTTCCCCTCTCATAAAACAACGGGGGTGTACTCTTTTTACCTGGGACAGAAAGTGTATTTGGCGTGCGAATGAAATGTTAACTCGGTTCCTATCGTCACCTCGTCCGGCATTTTGAAATGAGTGCCCCAAAGACGTACGAGTTGCTTTTTAGTACGAATTCATGAAATATTAGAAATAAATATCAGTGTATTACTAACAGAACCTACAGAGGAGAGAGAGAGAGAGAGAGAGAGAGAGAGAGAGAGCAATGTTGTCCTACTCTCTCTCCTTGCCTCTCTCTCTCTCTCTCTCTCTCTCTCTCTTGCTTTGTCTCTACCATTCTCTCCCTCTTTATCTCTCCTTCCCAGACTATGTTTCTCCCTCTCTCTCTCTCTCTCTCTCTCTTTCTCTCTCTCTCTCTCGCTCGCTCGATAATTTTGTTCTTTTACGCAAGCAAGAAGTGCCAGCACAATATCAAATTCACCCTTAAGAAGCTTAACAAATTCATATTCAAAATATATTCCCTTTTTTATTTTTCCGTGTACTTTAAACAATAGAAAATTATTTAAATTTGATACACCTCATATTTTAATGTGCTTTTCTTATGTTACTTACATTTTTTCAAACAATAATTGCTGGAAGTTAATGGCGAGGAAGCCTATTAAATTAAAGCTATTAATTCGCCAGAGGGAATTGCAATAATTCCCCCTTACAGAGCAAAACTAATAACTTTCCCAAAGGAAACGATTATTGTGAGCTATTACCCACAGATGCTGCACAATCATTTCTCGTAATCAACTAATTACCTCGTTCCAAGTACGAATTGCCAACCATCACAGCAATTCCACACAAAAAAATTAATAATGGAAACTAAAACGAAAGTTTCCAACACACGTTTGCATGGTGAAAGATAGGTTGCGTATTATAACTGCTGTGTGTAACAGGAACAAAGACGCTACTTACTACATTCACGTCCCAAGAAGCAACATTCACTGAAAGTTATTGTATACTCAACAGTGAATTGGATGGTTGAACAGAAGTGAAAGACGTACATTCTAAAAGTGTGTCATGTTTATCAGATGACAATACACCTCTGACGTGACGTCGGCGTACCCATAGAACCACCTTTCCAAGCAATGGGTGATGAGCCATGTAGAGTATCAATCAGAACCACCACTCGACCAAAACAAATCTTTGCTGACGGACTTAGATAATTAGCTGGTGTCGAAAATCTGCCTCCTTAAAAATTCTAATTTTGAATTCCCATCGCGTTTGTTTGATCGGGTGTGTCAATTCAAATAGTTTAATTATTACACGAAGGGAAGATGACAGTTTAGTTTATACAATACGGTTTGTTTTGTACGGTTTGTATAAGACACCACTGACACAAACCCGTGAATGTGCTTCTGTTGGAATGGAATTAACACCCCCCTCAGGGATGTAATAATTAAAGTTTAGACGATATAAAGAAAACAGCAGACGAGTATGAAACACACGTTACTCTCCTGCATTACTCGAAAACGCGTCCAAATTCCTTAAATGCAGCAGTTAACACGCGTTTAACTAGTAAGATGATAGCTCTTGACGAGTCTTTCAACAATTTTTGTATTACTCGCAAATTAATATAACATATTTCACAAAATAAACAGAAGTAGAATGAATACCACAAACTTAATTGAAGTTTTTCCCATGGTTGTCGTTTTACCAATATTAGGCTACGCAACAAAAGGTATTCATCCTCAACCTTGCGGTAATTTATGAAACAATAGCATTCGGAGTTCACGTTCGTAAAGGCAGAAGATAACCCCAATAGGAGACGTTTCATTACGGCGGCCAGCGTGGTATCAACGTTAATTAGGAATCGGCGACTGCATTTCCGTGCGGTTCCAGTAATTGCGCGGCGCGGCGCGGCGCGGGCTGCATGGCGAAGTCGCGTGCCCCCGGGGCACGTCTGGAACAACGACAACAACGACAACAGCCACCGTAATGGCGGCGCGGGGCAGGCAGCGCCGGACGGGCGCGGTCGCCACGAGCCTGGGCGGGCGGAAGACGGAGCTGGCAGCGGGCGGGCGGGGAGTGTGTTGGGACGGCGAGGGGAATAGGCGACGTGAGTAGTACGACATCGGAGAAGGTTCTAGGAGTACGGGGTGACGCGCGGGAAGCTAGGAGGAGAAGGGAGGTAGGAAGGGCGGAAGAGGCGGAGGATGGAAGGTAGAAGGGCAGGAGGAAGGAGGAAAGAGGAGAAGAAGAGGCAGGAAGGAGGATGAAGGAGGAGGAGAGAAGGTGGGAGAAGGGAGGAGAGGGGGGGGGGAGAGAGGGTCAGCCGGAATAGGGAGTGAATAAGGGGGCAGACGAGAGAGGTATGGCAGATGCGGCAGGTGAGTGTAGTTCCAGACGAGAATTAAAAAAGAACAGGCGGGAATAGTCGGTGGCGTGGAGGGACAGCCTGGTTAGACGTGGGAGAGGGAAGGAATAGGCTGGAAATGAGCAGCCGAAGTGGCTCAGGATGGGCAGGAGTGTCAGAAGGTGGCGGGGGTCGGTGGCAATGGGGAAGGAGAGGTTGGACGGCCTATTGGGAGGATGAGTAGATAGAACGGGAGCAATGGAGCGGATGAGGGGTGACGGGACTGGCCGTGAGGAGGCGACCGGGTGACGCGAGTGGGCGGACGTGTGTTTTGGGGAGACCGTCGGAGCGAGGCAGCGAGGCGAGCAGTGCAGGGGCGACGTGGGCGGACGGCAAGCGGCGCAGGCTGAAGTGGAGGACGGGCGGGGTCGACACGGCCGTTGGCGGTGGTTGCGCTGATTGCAAGCGGGGCCGGCGCACGGTGCATCGCCGGAATTGCAGCGGCCGCCGCCGACGTGCCGGGGGCTCGCTGCATCGCTCGTGGTGCTTTTGCGCCCCGGCTCGTACGTCGCCTGTCTCGCCCGCCCGCCCCCGCTCCCGCCCCCGACGCCGTTGCTGTCGGTTCGGAGGGCCGGAGATGCGCTGGCCAAGCGGACGGCTTCGGGCGAGAGGATTTCTTAGCGGTTCAGTGAGCTGCATTGCATTCCCAATAGCCAATACTTATCAGGCGCAGTGAACAGGACCCGACGTTTCAATATCAGACTTTTTAATTATATAAATAAATGCAGGAAAAGATTCTCAGCGTTAAGGGTGTCATTTTACTTAGTGTAGTTTTTGAAAATATATATCGATAGTTACGTAACTTATAATTTAGAATTCCTCGATATGTGCCACTTTTTTTCTTCTTCCTCTGCACATCCTATTTTTACATTTTACACATTTATACAATTACATTACAAACAATTTACATTTCGAATTCGGCAACTTGAACCTTTTTAACTAGAAATATATAAGAACATGATTTTTTATCTCATTTATTTACGAATTTGGTTAATTCTTTTTTAGAATATTCGTTCGAGTATCTTAATGAACTTTTATTACTAAAATCAAAATAACTTATTTTAATTGATGAAAGTATTAAGGAATTCTTGATTTCGTTTCACTTCCATTTTTACGTGATATATTTACAGAAACCTAGATAAAATCCGTAACATTTATTAAGTTCATAAGAACTCATCCGAGATCTTACTGAGAGTGTCATATCTGAGGGGTATTTTCATGTTAAAAATTATTTATTTGTGTAATGCAAGTTAATCTAAAAATTATTCATCAAAGTAACATTCTAATCATAAAACTACTGATGCTACAACATCACTTACTTTGTCGCATTATTTTGAACATTTGCAATTTTTGAAAATTCAGAGAGTTAAACGTAATATTTTTTATGAGTCTATGGGAAAAATGAAATATTTGGAGCCGTTTTGAGGGAAAAATATATATTGTATTAACGTTACGCAGAAATTACGCGAAAACTACACGATTTTTCAAAAAAAATTGTACATGGTGTTTTTATCTATATTTAAAAGAAAATTCGTTTCAGAAAAAGAATCTCTATCATCAATATTGTACTTTTTAAAGTTAATTTTTTGCATTTAAACTCCACAAAAAAACATTTTGCAAGAATTCTTTTAGAATGTTTGGGATTGTTCCGGAGATAATGGTCAATTCACTACTAGGAGACGAAGACGCGCCGAACGTATCTCATTTGCTCTGATTGGTGCACGGAAAAGGATCGTGTGCGACGAACATACGAAAGAAGGTTACCTAATTACTGTATGTAGGATACATAGAACGTTTTTTGTACATCTCTTTTAATATTCATAAACTGTTTTAGTGTTATATTAATAAATCAATGTTGCCAAATACATGAAACTTTAATATGCTAAAATATTTGGAATTATTTATAAAAAAAATACTGAGATTTTGCTACATTGAAATTAGCTTTGAGACTTATTGCTCAATTTAAGCTTCTTGTAATAAGTATTTAAAAGTATTTACTGTGATTTAGTTTTCTCTGTAAATAAACGTAGTGGTTCCAGCAAAATTGACGACAGAATCTCCCAGAAGGGCGTTAACAATCGTTTTTTTTCGTTTTCGCCGGACGCGATCGCGATGGGAATTATGTGTTTGAAAAAGCTAAACACCTGAGGGAGGTGGGTGGGAGGAAATTGCGGTCGTGAGGGAAAGCGCCGTCGGTGCCCGACGTTCCTCCTTCCCTCCGTCGGGTGAGCGGAGGGCACTGCTCCCTCCGCGTTGCACGGCTGCATTCGATTTCGAAAATAGAAGTTGTGCTTCTCTTGCAGCATACGATTGAATCCGTTGATTCTTAAACCCTGAAGTTAGACGCATTCTTTAATTAACGGCCACTGATGATGGAATATTTTTTGGAATTGATTGATTTATTCCGGGCACGTCAGCTATCAGAGTCATTAGTCCCGTAAGTGTAATACATGTTTTTTTTTGCTCGGGAAGTGGCGGTGATCTTTCCCCCGTTGAATGGCGAGATAGGGCGTGACCTACCGTCGGCTAGAGAGGTTTTCCTCAAACTGGTATTTCCCTCCAGCGGGGCACCACCTCAGCTGGGACAAGCTCTTAGCTCCTGACGCGTCTGCCAGCACGTATGGTAGTGTAGTGCGTGTTAGTTTAATTGAGTGTATGTAAGGGGTGGGATAGGACAAGGATGAGGAAAGTGAGATCGCGCAGTGTCCGTGTAACGTTTGTTAGTGTACTGCTCCGGCATTCGCCAGGTGTTGATCGGAGAAACCACGGAAAACTACTGATCAAAGCAGCCGACCGCTAGAATTCTTCACCTGTCAGCGACTGAATTCGACCTACCTATCAAGCTAGTGTCGAAAATCCTGCCACCGTCGGGACTCGAACCTAGGACCTCTCGGTCAGAGGGACTGAACTGAACATTCTTCGAAGGATTGGATGGATTCCAAATGTAAAATGAATTTGAAGAATTGAATGGTTTCAAAAGATTGGATGTATTCGGAGAAGTGGATGGATTCGAAGGATTGGACCGATTCGAGTGTCCCGTGCGTAAAACCAACAATCTTCGCTGCTTGCGTGACCTCATTCTCTTCTACATTGCTTCATTTTAGTACTATTTGGGTATACGAAAAATGGGAGTGAAGTTGGTAGGGAGGAGCCTGGAATATTTTTATCAAAGAAACAAAGGCATTGAACGCGTATGGAATCAAGGGTATCAATAAAAGTGATTATATATGTACACATATGTCATTTAATCCAACGAATGCCGTGCCGCGCCGTGCCGCGCCGTGCCGCGCCGTGCCGCGCCGTGCCGCGCCGTGCCGCGCCGTGTCGTGCTGTGCCGTGCGCGAGGGGCGGGCGCTCGGGAGCCGGCCCCGCCCCCTGCCGCCGGCTGCGTTCCCCTCGCTCTCACTCTCGGCGGCGGTGGCTGTGGAGAGGGCGGGAGCTGGCGATGGAAGCGTGGCGTCAGGAGCGCCGACACCGTGCAGGAGAAGGTGACTAACACAAGAGATCACGGGTCGCCTATTATACAAGTGGAAGGACGAGGTCATTTAATGAGTGTAGAATGACCTGGTGGACCAGAACCGTAACCCTCATATGAGCATGTTCAATTGTGATACATTTTAATGCTTGATATATTAGTAAAGGTACTACTAGCTGTGTTTCTGACCCACCAACTCATTTAAACTCATTTTAATGACATTTAACTAAGGGGATGATAAATCATTTTAAGCAGAGTAAAGAATAAAAAAGGCGGGTACAAAAAAGTAAAGATTAGTTAAAGATAAACGCGCGTTTTAAGGTATTATTTTTTTCCCCGTAATATGAAGATTGTAGGTATGGATTTGGAGGCGTTAGCTTTGATGCGCTATTGTTGAAGTTCTTCTTGCAATTTGATTAAATGTATTTGCAACTTTCGGATCGTTTTAGAGGGTCTTCTTAGGATGCAAGAATTGTTGTGTCATCAGCATCTTGCATCCATACGTTTATCTGGCTGTAATTCGTTGTACGACGGTTGAAGTCACAAAAAACCAACGGCATAAAATGCCTGAACCAAAGGCGACGAGAACGATGTCAAACCCTCGTGCGAGTCAGGCGCGAGGGAGCAAAAAGTGGCGAAGGCGGCGAGGCCAATGACGAAATTGATGTCGGTAGCTCTTTTCCTTTCCAACACGCGCTACCCTCGGTTCATGTGAGGTACCTCTCCGCTCGAGGTTCCGTTCAGACCCCGCAATGTCGGCTGTTCCCCGCGCACGACCTCTCTCCTACACCCCACCCCCCACCCCGCGCCTCGCAGCACCATCGGCGCCTCCTCCGTAATTATTTCGTGACGACAAACAAACGCATTCCAGTCGGCGCGGCCGGGCGGCCCCGTTCTTAGAAGTCGGAGCGCGTTCGTTCTCGCGGGGCTGGGGACGTGGCCACAGGAAGGGGCGGGATGGGAGCGGCAAGGATGCTGGAGAAAGTGGGGGTGGGGAAAACGGTGAGAGCGGGAATGGTGTGGTGGAATAAGCAAGGGAGGACCAGGACGGGGCGGGCGCGAGGTCTGTGGACGTGTGTGGAGACATGGACGGGGATGATGTTTATGGTGAGGCGGGGTAAATGGGGATAGTGCGAATGGGGCAGTGGAGTTTGCAGGGCCCGGGCAGGACGAGGTATGGGCGAGAGCTGTGGAGGTAACAGGAGAAGCCGGGACGGTAGTACTATTGACTGAACGGAGACTGAACAGAAAAGGGGGATGTGTGGAGCAGGGCGTGCCCGACCAGATCGACGCAGGGGCAGTGGCGTCGGCAGTTTAGATGGTCGGGCGGGGGTTGGAATGGAGGCGGGGATGTTATTGGTGGTAGAGGCGGGGGCTAGAAATGACGGGGACGAGGGCTTGAGGTCAGGCGAGGGGCAGGCAATGGTTCGTGACAGCATGGCGGGTTGGGGACTAGGTGAAGAGAGTGTTGTAGGCAGGAGAAAAACGTTGAGAGGGAGACGGGCCTGGTGGATGGCGGAGGCGGGTCTGGACGGGGAGAGGCCGGTTGGCGGTGAATGTACAGGCGGCAGAGGAGCGTGTGGCGGCAGGACTGATTGTACGGTGACAGGGGTGGAGAAGCGGTGGATGTGGAGGGGGCGGAAGCGAGTATAGGGAGAGGGGAACGGCGAGGGCGGGGGTGGAAACGGGCGCTGGGTGCAGATAGTGCATGAAGGGCTTCTGTAGACGCAAACGCAGAAGGGGGTCAGAAGTGTCAGGGGTCATGAGTACAACGGAGAGGAAGCGACGCGGATTTCTTAAAAGTCCGGACCTCCCTCATTTACAATCCTGAAGCAAAGTTCGTTTTCTGAAAACAATTAAGAAATGTTAAGAAATAAGGAACATTATGTCATGTTGCAGTTTTTATAAGAGACTTGTTTGAAAAAAAAAATACTTAGAACTTATGTATCTTCGTTAATTACAGAACAATTGTTAAATCGAAAGCTAATTTATTTAAAAAAATCGGCCTGTTCAAAACACAGCATTTCGGACTTAGTATTTTGAACTACTACAACAGACTACGTACTATGATTTTCTTGATATATTTCTTCTCAATAAATTCCTTACAAGGGAACTTTTTAGTGCCCTTTCAGAGATTTAAATTTGTCATTAAAGTACCTGTTCCCAAAGATTTTATTAAACATGTCAATTGCTAAAAACATTTCTAAAAACGACACTTAATATTCTTGACGTGACGAAAACATTCTGGGCGTGGAGATTTTTTAATAAAAAATGAGTGCTCCCGAGGAGCTGAGACAAATGAGAAACCTATGTTCAGTGTGTGGGGGAGAGGGCGGGTAGTATGTTGCCAAAAGTGAAAAGAGCAAGGCAAGTTCATCCCTACCGCTGACCACAGAGGTTAGATTATCGAGAAATTCCATTAGATAAGTTGAAAGACAGATTAATGTGACGCGGAAATTCAAGAGAGAAATTTCCGTTAGAAATGGAAACTGAAGATACGCATAGAAATGTAAACATAAATTAGAGAGAGTAAGAGAAGAGAAAACCGTACATACTCAGCACGGAGACAAGGTAAAAGTTGTACAGGGTAAAGCTATTAGTATTTTTATGAACATATTCAGCGTGCACACTGATTTTTAAGTTGCGTGGATTGATTTTCATTATTTCACATGTTTTCATCTTTTTCAGAAAGACATCATGACATCAACTTAAGGCTTCATAGAAATTCAGGCCCATCAGAAACCTCATCAACTTCGCCCCATTATAAACCGTAAAAATAGCTTCAGCCCCGAAAAGACAGTGCTTCTACACAAATCAATTCTCCGACTCCTCCTCCTTTAGACTTGCCCGATCTAGTGTCATTCAGCAACCTCCCACATAAACAAGATCCTAATCTTCCAAAACAGAATCCTCCGCATTGCAACCAAATCCCCCCGGTTTGTCAGCAACTCGCCATTCCGATTTCAACTTAAAACCAATAAAAGAGCAAATAATACACATATCCTACAATTTCTTCTTCCACCTACCTAATATAACCGGCCCTTCCATTTACAACCTCGGTATTGATAACCCTCCCTTCCTGAGAATAAAAAAAACAGATATCCCCTTCATTCATTCTTAAACTGCTTTTCCACCTTTGAATACAAATCAATAACTTCATTTAAAATCATCTCCCAGTGAGTTCTGGTGGTGCTCGATGAGTTTATCTTCTCTTAATTTCCAAGCTTAGAATGAGTCTCCAATCATCAGTAGAGCCGAAAGGCTGAACGATGTAAATTCGGTCAAAAATAAATGAATTGATAAAAAAAATTAAAATAAAAATTTAAATACAAACCATACGAAAGATCATTACAAAATACGGGTTTCACCACATTAAAGAGCACGCTTATGTAAATGGTTATGACTTATGAAAAAATTAGGTTTTTTATTACAAACATTATTTTATATTATTTTTGAGTGATCATACTTTCAATACTGAAACTGGAAGCACACAAAATCTTCATTACCTCCAATATGCCAATCCCGATTTCCACGCGAGTGCTGTGCATTCGGCGTCCCGAGGAGGGGTGCGTTCATTATCATATTACCCGCGCCTTCCGTGGAGGCAGGCGGCGTAATTACACACAGGTGCGACGCGGGCTGCGTGCTCGAGCGCGCGGGGGGCGTTTGCGAATTCCGCTTGCACCTCGCGAGGTTGCTGGCGCTACCTCCGCGCCCCCCCCCCCTGATGCCCTTGCCCTCAGCGATTCCGTCGCCACCCCCGTCTTCTCCGCTGCCGTCGCCTTCCTACCAACCCCAACTCCACTTCCACCTTCGGCTGCAAAGAGACCTCTACCTATACATCTCTCAACATTGCTATCTGTATTACTACCTTATCACGATCTGTGTCATTGTATGCACCTCTACCTCTACCTGCACGTGTGTTTTTGTACTATGTACGTGTGATTTTGTACTTTCTGTGAAGCAACCTGTACCTGTACATTTTCACCTGTACTTCTGCCTGTACATCTCCCTTTATTTCTACCTGCATTACTGCCTCGTCGCGAACTGTGTAACTTGCTGTACCTCTTGTGCCAGTTCTTGTGCCTATATCTGTACCTTTAGCACTTCTTATATATCAACCTGAATCTCTACATTTCCAGCTGCATATCTGTCTGTACATCTTCTTTTATTTATAACTGTATAACTGCCTTACCACTACCTGTATTCTGGTTGTATAACTTCCTGCACCTCCACCTCTACCTGCAGCTCCGCTTGTACCTCTACCTTTACCACTTGCTCTCTATCAACTTGAGCCTCTACGTCTGCATCAATCTGTACCTCTGCCTGTATCTCTTTCTCCGCGTCCAAAGTCACCTCCAACTCCGCTTGCACCTCCATGTTTACCTCCTCCTCCTTACCACTTCCGTTTGCGTCTCCTCTTCTGCCTCTGCCTCCACTGCCACCTCCATCCGATGCTTCTGTGCTGCTGCTTCGGGCGTGTGACCGCATTGCCTGCGGCTGGAAGAGGGGGTGGATTGGAGGGGATATTTGCAAGGTGCCGCAGTGCGTAGGTACGGAAAAGCAGTGCGTATATTTGCACGCGGGACAAAGCGATTATATCGCATTGATTAGATGGTGCAGTTAAAGGGGATGCTTGTGTGTAAATATAATGGGCGTAAATTTTATCTTGCGGCCAAGGAGAAATTAAGTCGTGTCAAATGCGTGTTAGGGATAAACTACTTCAATATTCTCTCTGAGATGGATCTGGGAAGAGACTGGGGAAAATCTTCCTAAAGATTCAATTTCTCTGAAATTAACATATTTCCAAATCAAAGGTAACACTTCTTAATTCTTAAATTGCCTTATGATCATTAATTAGAGATCAGAAATTAGAATTTTAAATTTAAATACTTTGGTAGGAAATGAAGTTTGCTTTCGTCATTATCCATTTAAAATTTAACTTAACCAATAATGGAAGTATTTTTTTAATGAAGAATAATATTGTTAAGAAACTTCCAATATTTGACGATACATGCATGGTTTGCAACATTCATCTTTCTTATAATTTGCCCGTTAATTATTAGTAAAGAGAAAATGAAAATGTGCTTGGTTATAATTTTATTAAATTGTTAGATTTCATCAATATTTAGCGAAGATCAGTCGTAAAATAATGCTTTCTAAAGAATACACTAAACATATATTTTGTTTAGCAGAGCTTGGCGAAAAATAAACTCAAAGTATTACCATAAAAAACACGTCTAAGCACTATTTCCTTCCAAGAAAAACACCTGTTTCTAGTTTCGTAATTTTATCTCTGCGTATTTCGCCGCCTCCGCGCTTAACGCATCCACGAGCGTTTTCCTCGTTGCTCACTCAGTTTCCGCAAAATGCAAAAGAGGTGAAATCCGGTGCCGGCGTAAGAACGGCATAACAGCTCTCGGGACTTCCTGAAAAAGCGTGTCATTAAGTTTACACATTCGTGAATGCTGCTATGCATATTTAGGTTCCGTCTCCTGAAAACACCGTAAAGGTGGTTCCAACATGAACGTTGGCCGCGAGCAGCTTCGCCGTTCTTTCTTCTCGCGAACGTTCGTCGTTTCGTTCAGATATTACACATATAAAGAGGTATACACGCGGCGGCCCTACGAGAAGGGAGAATATTGCATATCGTTTATCTCCGCCGCGCAGACCTCTATCGCAGCTCGCGTCAAGATTGGATGGCCCCAGCTCTGCTACGGAGCGGTCCCAGAGCGCGGGGTGCCAACCTTCCGAAACTGTCCCAGGAGGTTGTGCAGGAATTGACTGAAAAATTGTCGCGTAGGATGGTCTCGGGTTCGTGGAAAACGAGGCGGTAGGGTCCAGGATGAGGGATATTTCGCTGAGCGAAAATCGCTCTATGATACGTCGTAGACATTCAGATAAACATAGCTGTTACGTGCGGTAAGCGGTTTGAAAAAGTTAGGAAAGTTGGCAACCATGCAAAGTTTAACCAACCAACTGAACATACATGAGCTGAACGTATTATAAAATTTAGTGAAGAGTTTTATCTCAGTTCGCGCTAAGATTGGATGTGCCGTAGGGGCAAACGACCTAATAAAGTAAAGTCAGTTTTGGTTTTAAAAAATGCTGCTGGTGTTCGTGATATTCATTTGATCAAAGAGAAGCATAATTTGGAAACTTTAGAGTCCATAACATGATGTACAAAACTCTGAAGTCTTGTAACAGAAAAGAAAGCATGATTTCAATTATTTTTCCTTATCAAGAGAAAGGATATTTATTTATTTATTTATAATTTGTTGTTGACACCTGGTGCTCATGAGAATTCGTTGTTTCATTAACCTATTTTCTTTATTATTATTCCTGTACGTGCATCAAGATGCGTACGAAGTATGCCGTGCATGAAGATGCATACATCTTCATAACACGCCTCGCGAGCATTTTATTGATAATCCGCAGGAAATTGCTGGCGCCAGCAGGGGTTTCGGCTCGTCAGCGTTGGCAATCCGGGGAGCGAGTCGTTTGGCCCGCGCGTCGGGCGGGTGCGCGTGTTTATCAGAGGCGAGAGCGGGGCCTACAAAAGAGAGCGCGGGAGATAAAGTCGGGCGCAGCGGCGGTGAGCTGTGCGCTGCGGTGGCGTCGCCGGCGTCGAGCGAAGACGGCGAGGAGAAGCTGCTTGGGAGATAGCGGGTGATAGATAGAAAATGGTGCGACTGTGAAGAAAAAAAGATGTAATGGAGAAGTATGCTAAACCGATGGAAAAGAGCACGCTGGAGGTAGTCTTCTATTAATTCTCTGTGACGGTTGAGCGAGTTTATTGTCGTATCCACGAACACTGACCATATTCTCGCTGTACTCACTCTTGAGAAAAACATCCACATTTTTTATAATTGTATTCACTTTTGAATCAATAGTTACATGATTCAATCGTTTATTCTGTTTAAGTTTCTGTTAATTCAAATGGTTATTCACGTGGACGCGACTCAATAAATACAATACTGTGGCAATAACATCGGAAGATGAAGAGAAAGAGAAGCCCTTTGCGAGATAGCGAGTGATGGATAGAAAATGGTGTGACCGCAAAGAAAAAGGAGGTAATGGTGAAGTATGTCAATTGTTGTAAAATAACGCGTTAGAATGTGTCTTCTTTTGATTGCCGGTGTCAGATGACCAGTGTTTTCCAACGTGTAATCATCGTGGTCTCTCTCTCATGTTCTTCCGATTCATTCTTGAACTTTCTCTTCCTAAAAATAAATATTTAAAAAAGTTCATTTACTTTCGAATTTGTAGTAACGTGAGTGATACAATACTTTATTTCATGAACTTTTCTTTTTATTCAAAAAATTAACGTGAATGCAATTTATAACGATGGCAACGACGTTGTCGAAAGATGAAGCGAACCTGGAGCTGCTTGTGAGAGGGCGGGAGATGGATAGAAAATTGTGGGTTTGTAAATTGAAAGAAGGTAATGGTGAAGTTTTCCAAAATGATAGAAAAGAACAAGTCGGAAATTGTCTTTTTTTAATTCACAGTGACGTAGTATCGTCGCGGTACCTTTGAGTTCCCTCCCCATATCTCCGGTACTCTTGAGGAACACTCCATACTTTTTGAAAACTTCTACTGTCGAGGTGCGCGAGATAATACTTGAATGCATTTAAGTTTTTATTTATTCATATAAATGGTGACAATAACGTCGTCTAAGCCGAAACGAAGTCTAGAATATGACTTGCAAGAAAGCAGGTGTTGAATAGAAGCGTTAGATTAAAGTAAAAGAACTCAGTGCTAGTTATGTTTTGTTATAAGGCGCAACGGAAGCTGCCTATGAGATCTTGTGCGTTATGTAGTACGTGTGTATAAACTCTCTATTTATATAATCGCGAGTCCGTGACTGAAACTTATATACCAAGAGGTCTTAGACCATAGTTTATCTGCAGACGGTAGAGAAGTTTGGCTCCCAATGTCGTCGCGGGAGCAAAACCCATCACTGCCTGGATGAAACTTCCTAGAGGTTCCGTAATTCATTTACATCTGTGAAAATATAATCATGTGCATAATTTATGCTAGTTATCTCAATATTCCTGGGAAATATTTGTTACCTCAGGTTACTTCAGTACTCCGGTCCCTGCACTAGAACGTTGAGCGAATAAGAAGTGTGGCACCAGTGAGGTGGAAAGCGGAAAAGGAGGTCAGAAGAGTATTCGAGAGTCGGGCGTAGCGAGAGAAGGGGCAGCGACTTGGCTCTCAATTGCGTCTGAGGCAGTGGACATAAGGACTGGACGCGTATGTTGCTGGGTGCAATGACAGTGCAGTTAGTTCGTGTTTAGAAAATGACTCACGCTGCTTTTATGAATAACCTGTCGTGTGAGCGGTTTTGACTGCTTGGCAAGGGGAAAGAAATGGGCAGATGCTTTAACTCGGAATACAATCCCCTGTTGGATCAGCACGAGTAACGGTCAGTGAGAATTAAGGTTACTAGAAGTGGATGTAGATTATTGAACGAAATACTGCTGAAGTTGACGGAAGATGAAATGCGTAGGTGTGACTGAGCGACGTGGCACGAAGAGCCTTCATTTTGAAGAAGGAAGAGAACGGAATGATGGACATAATGAAAGAATCTCAACTGGATTAAAGAGAGATTCCGTCTGGAACGTGAGAAGAGATTTCAAGTACGTAAGTGATGAAAATGAGGGTTACTTGGGCTGTAGAAGAGAAAATCAGGACAGATCGAAAGGCGAGGAAGAAAACAAATGACGGATTTTGCGCAAAAAATAAATTAAAACAAATTAATGAAGCATAGGATTTACAAAGTAGCCGAAGAAGAAAAACCTGCAGTGCCGGAGACAATATTATCTTGACATAAATATTGTAATATTGTGCAAATTGTCAATTTGTACAAAGAGACGCCACATAAGAAATACGCTACATAAGAGAGCTCTGGGTTTGAATGAGATGAGAGAGAAGGTTAAAACGGAGAAGAGAAATGACTAGCGTGTCGTAGCGCGACGTGACCTGACCTGTTGGATCGTGGCGTGGCTTCACCTGCTCTGTAGTGTCACGGCGACTTCTGTCATATCTTGTGGTGATGAGGTACGTAGGAGCGGGTAATGAACCGGAATGGTGAAGGGAGGGGCGTGAGGTCGTGTGATAGATAGGATGGGGTAAGGCAATCGCATTATTCGAGGCAGGTCCTGAGGTGGCGTGAGAGGTAGGATGGAGTAAGGGAATGGGATTGTGAGGGGAGAGGAGTGAGGTCGCGTGACATGTAAGAGCGTGCAAGAAATGGGAGGGTGAGGATAAGGGCGTGAGGAATAGAAGCGGGTAAGGAAATGGGAAGGTGAGGGCAAGGGCGTGAAGTGGCTTGGCGTGTAGGAGCAGGCAAGGAAATGTGATGTAATGAGAGGATTGAGGTGACATGTCGTGTAGGACCGAGTAAGGAACTAGAACAGTGAGGGATTGGGCGTGAGGTTGTGTGTCGTGTAGAAGCATGTAAGGAAATGGGAGGATGAGATGGCGTGGCGTGTAGAAGCGGGTAAGGAATGGAATGGCGAGGCGTCAGATAGCATGGTATGTAGGTCGGGTAAGGGAAATAGAATGGCGAGGAGTGAGGTTGTATGGCGTGTAAGAGCGGGAAAGGAAATGAGAGGGGGTGGTGGCGTAGTGACTAGTAGTGGGAAGGAATGGAATGGCGAGGAGTAAGGGGGCGTGGCGTGTATGATCAGATAAGGAAATGACATGGCGAGGGGTGAGGTGGCTTGTCGAGTAGTAGCAGGAAAGAAATGAAATGGTGAGGCATGAGGTAGCAAGGCATGTAGGATCGGGTAAGAAAAATAGAATGGCGGGAAAAGTGAGGTTGTATGTCGTGTAGGAGCGGGTAAGGAAATGTGAGGGGTGAGGTGGCTCGGCGTGTAGGGGCGGGTAAGTAAATGGGATGGTAATGGGAGAAGCGTGAGGTGGCGTGGTATGTAGGAGTGGGCAAGGACATAGAATGGCGAGGGGTGAGGCGAGGGGCGTGGCGTGAAGGAGCGGGTAAGGAAATGGAACGGAGAAGGGAGGGGCGTGAGGTGTCGTGGCGCTCGGGGCTGCAGATAAATGCGCGAGGCTGTCTGCGCCGGTGCCATTTCCCGAAGTCGTCAAGACGTGTGCATGACACGCACAAATGTGCCGCATTTCGAGCTCTATTACACATTCTGGCGCCGGCGCCGCAGATAAGTGCGGGGGCGGCGGAAGGCGCGGGCGAGCCGCGCAGGAGCCGCGTGGGCCACTCACAGTGGGCCACTCACCGACGTATCAGCGCACGCAAGTGCCTCGTGCGGAAAAACCTTTGCGAGAACAGCGGCAAAAATCGCTTTGCGGCAAAACTCAACGCGTTGCCTAACATTTTTGTTAACGGTTCTACTTTTCCAGAACCATCAGCTTTTGCTGGGGAAATTTCACCTTAGTTAATCAGCCTGAGTCGCGAAGCGCTGGCTGTCGGTGAAGTGTATTCTCCTTGCTTTGGGTTGTGACGTGTATTATATTGTTTCAATAGCTATATTTCTGAATAGGAACAGGATCATATATGAGAATGCTGTGTCAACAAATTGAGAATATTAATAATTTACTGCATAGACAATTTAGTTAATCCTCTTAACATTTTTCCAAATCTTCTATAGTACAAATTTAAGTCCAATGAAAAGTTAAATATTTTTATTTAGTATTCGACGTTTTACTTTCTAGTTGCCGCCCACTGTGCTCTCCGAACAGAAGCCCGCGTAGTCGCACGTCACTATCAACGATGCGTCGTTACAGAAGGCGGTCGGTCGCCTACAGCTCTTTCCTCCCCCCCCCCCCAGTCGCGCCCCTCTCACCCCCTCTTCTCCCCCTCCCCACTCATACGGTGGAAAATGAAACGTACGCGCCACCACCACCGCTTCTCTGTCACCCACACCACCATTCAATTTGTCGTTTACTCCTTCTTCTCTTGTTATCCGCTCGCCCCCGCCCCCGCTCCGCCTCGCCCTCCGCCCGCCTCAGCCACTACCACCGCCACGCCACGCCACTACCACGCACTACCACCGCACTACCACCGCCCACCACCACCGGCCACCACCACGCCACCACCACCGCGACCCACCACCGCCACCACCACCGCGCACCACCTACCGCCACCGCCACCGCACCTGCCACCGCCCACCATCACCTCACCGCACTCCACGCCACCACCACCGCACCACTACCCTCCACCACGCACCCGCACCACACCGCCACCACCACCGCACACACCGCCCACCACCACCGGCGCCACACACACCACCGCCACCACCACGCGCACCACCACAGCCACTAGCACCGCACTACCACTACCATTACCTCCGCCACCGCCACGACCTCCTCCTCCGCCACTACCTCCTCCATCGCTACCTCCACAGCCCTAGCCGCCGCCACTGTTATTGTCTCTGTCACCTCTATCCCGATCTTAGTTCCCGTCTCCAACCCCGCCCGCTCTTACATCCGTTTCTATCTCTGTTTACAATTATTGTAATACAATTATTACAATCAGTTTCCATCCTCGCTTTGTCGTCAGTCTCCAACTCATGTCCCTCTCCCGCTTTTCACTGAAGTTAGCAGTCGTCTCCATCTCCTTTTTCGCTTGTCAGAGTCCCTCCTCACGTCCTGTCTCGCACCTTTATCACTGTAATTCTCGCCCCGCTCCTTCATTCGCCATTTGCAATGGTACTGCCACTGTCAACTCACACGTCTCCATTGCCGCCGTCGACTGCGCTCCCACACCCTCCTCCTACCTTGCAATTTTCCTGCTCCCGCTACTAAATACTTGCGACAGTATCGCTGCGCACTTGGGCTACCGTTCTCGTTACTACAATCAAAAATGCCGCTTCTCTGTCCCTCTTTTCTACAGCCTCGCCCTCACCACTGCTCCACTTCCGAACAATCATCAAGTATAGCTGCCACATACTCCGATACCGACACGTACCCCATCACATTCTCCGACACCTTTTTCCGTCACATTCACAAAAAAATGTTTTGTTACGTCCTGCGTTATGTTCATCACGTCCTTCGTTATGTTTTCTGTCACTTTATCCATCGTATTCTTCGTCTTGTTCTCCATCGACCTTCGTCGCATTCTCCACCAGGTATTTTATTATGTTCACAATTTTCGACACGATCTCCTTCACTTACTTCAACATGTCCTACGTTACGTTGTCCACCAAGTCCTTCGTCATGTTTTCCGCCTCGTCACGTCCTGTCTAATCCTTCGTCACGTTCTGTCACGTCCGGATCCACATCACTTCCCCCGTCACCATCCCCTCCACATCCACATCTGCCCCCACTCCAGCCGCCCGCGCAGAGCGGCTCGTTCCGGAGGCCAGAAAGCGCGCGCTTTTTCTTCTTATTCCCATTTTTCTGAATGCGCGCCTCCGCCGCCTAAAGCGCTTTAAAAATTCCGGCCGCGCCGCGGGATATTGCGGCTTCATGCGCGCGTCGGGCCGATTTTGTCCCTCGATTCAATTTTTAAGCACGTCGCCCGCCCCGCCCGGTCGCGTCACGTCGGGCCCACGGCGTGGCGTGGCGCGGGATCGCCATATCAGAATTTCCCTGTAGCCGCCCCCGGGCGAGGCGATGCGAGCGCGGCTTTGGGCCTGCTGTCCCGCCCGGCGAGGTTTTGTTGCGCGGCGTCGCCTTCAGCGTGTGTGCGGCCGCGCTGCGGGATCAAGCGCTCGCTTTGGACGTGGTCCGATTACGGATGGCGACGAGAAGCTGATAGAAAAATCCTCCGGAGGCTGCGGCGTTTGATGGGATTTTTGCTTCTTTTCGTGTTCAGGTGGATCAAAAACTGTCGGAGGGGGAGAGCGGGGGTTTTGTGAGGTTCACTGTTGGCTGATCTGATGTTGCGATGCTTTTGAATGTCAATCATAATTTAGCACGCCTTTCAGTTATATTACGAGTACGTACAATGCTTTGAAGTCGTTGTTTTGCGAATGTTTAGTTTTATACATGATTTGTAGGCACATTAATGAAACAATCTGTCGCTCTTTACGGGCAATTGAGTGAACTGATTGTAAGAAAATTATTGGTATATTTTTATGAGGTAGATAGAAAGGCACGAAAGGTGGAAGTGATTTATGAAATTTTTGTTAACCAATGTATGTGTGTAGGAATGTTTACGTAACAATTTAATGCTATGATGTCATGAAACAAAAAAGTCAGAAATAAAACTTCTAGTACGTGTATGTTAGAGTTTTCCATTTTCTTCTGTAAAATTGTCACATGTTCATTATTTTCTAAAGATGAAGTGGTATCTTCGAACTCGGTTAATAATTCACATCTGCAAGGGGATTACTTATTTTAAAAGACAGGATGATAAATGTTTTATCTGTCAACATGACGCCAAAATGTTCACGTCAATGATTGATTATAAATATTGCCGACAGTCTGGTGCATGACATAGCAGAAGAATAATCCATTTGTCTGCACAAGAACGTCGTCGCTTTTTGCTTTTTCGTCGTAATATACCATACGTTAATCGTCCTATTGTTTCTATTTTAGTCTAAAATACAATACAAACGTCACGTCATTCTAGTTGGATTGTTTGTTTACTCATGTCCTCTGAATCATCTTGAACCTGGCTAAACATACACCCAAGCTCGTGCTCGTAGAGTAAACATGACAAGATAGCTTTGTGGTGTGGACAATACGAGAGACTTTGGTTTGATGAAGCACTTCAGGAAAAGATAATGGAAACAGTTCTTGACAACGAAAAGACACATTGCTTAAACGCATGAACTGGAACTCTCTTGTGTTAGTTCAAAACTCCTTCATCCATTGTGAAAGAATTTTTAAAAGTATGAACTGCGGAGGAAGTAAAATGAGTTAGATGACAGATAGTAATATTAAAGAATTATTGTACCATGAGTCCCAGCAAAACTCAACTCACTGCGTGCTTTACAACCTTTCGCATTGTTATAATATATTTCGATTTTTAAGATAGTGTCTTGTTATTTAGAAGAAGAAGGAATTGAAGCATTAATTCTGGCGTTGCACGATCATTTTAATAGCTAATTTGAACGAATGTTGTTTGAAATTACATTTTAAAAGTTATATACAGAAATCATACATGAAACTGTTCTTGAGAACTCTAAAATAAAATATTAAAACTGTGTTCAACCATCTTCGAGATTAGCATTCGAATTTGGTTTTGGATACAAAAATCGTGTTTGTTTTTCAAATATTGAAAATTCAGGGAATTCGCCGCAAATAGAATCTGCTCCATTTTTTAAGCGTACTTTCATCTACATACAAAAAATAATCGAAAATGTGGCGCAGATTTGGGGAAAATCTTGAAAATTTCTTTGAAAAATTGTCTTTGAAAATCTCCTTAAAAACTCCTGAAATGAAAATATCAATTTCTGGTGGGGGTACTTTACCCCCTCCCCTTCAAATATATTCCTTTCAAATTAAAGGGGCCGCGACATCAACCAGCTCTATTGGAAATTATCAATTGTGGTGACAACGATGCCTTCTGTATCCCCACAAGCTTTGATCACATACGGACAGACAGATGAAGAGGAGTGCCTTCCCCCTACTCCTGCCTTGGAGCCCCGCTGTTCACCAGCAGAATTTACATTCAGTTTCAGCACCGCTGTTTTCGTTGTACTATGTACCCGGTTCCGATTGAGAACCAAATGCTCATTTGGTGCGCATGACCTTTCCCCAACCGATGCCGTGGCGGTGGTGTGGCAATGGTGCGGTGCGGTGATGGTGGGGGAGGGAGCAGGGGGCGAAAGCGATGGCAAGGTTGGGGTGATGGTGAGGGCAATGGCGGGGGGCGATGACGTGCGATGGAGGTGCGATGGAGGTGCGATGGAGGTGCGATGGAGGTGCGATGGAGGTGCGATGGAGGTGCGATGGAGGGGCGATGGAGGGGGCGATTGGTAGGGGCGAATGGAGGGGCGATGAGGGGCGATGGAGGGCGATGGAGGGGCGATGGAGGGGCGATGGAGGGGTCGGAGCGTGGGTGCGGCAGGGTGGTGTAGGGGTAGTAACGATGGAGAGCGGTGATGGTGGGGCGGGGACGGTGAAAGGAAAAAGGGAAAGGCCGCTGTTGCGGTTCTTCCTCAGGTTCTGCGTTCCGCAGAGTGGCGCGCGCGCAACTTTCCACGCGCGCGTTTACGTGACGTGAATGGCGCGGGGGCGGGGCCGGGGCAAAGGAAACCCCCCGTGGGAAAAAAAAAAAAAGGGCCGCCGCGGGCGGGGCCGGGGACGAGGAAGGCAGCCGGCAGCGCGGGCGCTGGAGGTCAGCGCGGCTGATGGGACGTCGCGATGGGGAGGATTCTCCGATGTGCGCTGGAGATACATGCACGCGAGAAGACAATGGTTGAAATTAGAGGTTATTTATTTAACGTGTGGGTTTAAGTGCCGGCCTCGGCGACTAAGGTGGGTTATGGTACATCGAGGCGGAGGCTGTGGGGCTCGATTCCCGCGAAAACCATCGTACCGTCAATTTCTCCAAATACTTGTCGCGTGGTTGGCTGATCATAACCCTCACTAACCCACCAATCCCTACATCTCACACAAAATAGTTTTTCTCTCATTGATAGACCGAGATGTTTCGTATAAAATATTGTCATACGACAAAAGAAGAAAGGATAATTGGAGATGTGAAAAAGAAAGATGTTCAAGTTCAAAGAGTGAAGTGTGTCAAATCAATGAAATAAATATGTGATACCCTATGATGAGATGTCATATATTAAAAGAAAAAATGTTAATTTATCATCGTTGAAACAAAGTGTAATAGATATTTATAACATCACTCATCATCATTTGAGCCATAGGATCATCTCTTGAGACAACAGACATCAAAAGCAGGCTGTGTTCACCTGCAGAAGGGGAGAATGTAAAGAAGTAAGGTTCCTCCTTTGCCTCCGCTCAGAAACGTCTGGCTCTAATCACATCACATCGTCTGTGCACAAGAAAGGAGCCTGCTTTATAAATGGTCTTTTTTGGCGAAATGAATAATTTTGTTAGAAAATATCTTCTAGTACTAAACATTTTATCAAGATACTTCAGAGGACATCCGGTATATCGTATAGTCTATTGTCTTGTACGCAAAATAAACGGCTCTACTGAGATGAAATCCGTCCTCCCAGCGAATTCCCCAGTTGACCCCATCCTCCCGCGGAATGAGGATGAGGAAGGAGCGCGTGGGCGTGAGCTGGCGCCGCCCGGCGGAGAGGAATTAAGCGACAATGGAGGAGAAAGCGCGGCGCGGTGCGGCGCGGCGCGGGCCCCGCCCCCTCCCGATCCGTAGCTCCTCCCGCGTGACGTAAGGCGTCCGCGGCGTCGCAGCACGTGCCGCTCGTTTGCGCAGTAGGGCGCGCGCGGAGCGTTTTGGAACTTGTACATCACCTTATTCTCATTTGCCTCTTTGGCTAGTAGAATGTATGAAATTCGTTAATTTTAAAAACTTACTATTTTTATTTCTTTATTTCCTCATGGTTGGTATGTTAATCACACATGATTAATTGTACAAGTTCATTCAATGAAACACCCGATTCGACATGACTCTGTTATCAAATTACGTAATTTCCCGGGAGTTTCCACTCTGCCATCACTACCGCTTATATTATTATTATTATTATTATTATTATTATTATTATTATTATTATTATTATTATTATTATTATTACAGGTTTTGGTAGCTGATGTTGCATTACTCTCGGTCGCTAGTTGCAATGTCGCACAAACTGTTTCGTGCGCGTTCCGGTTATCACACTTAGCCACGAGGAGTGAATCCGAATAGCCGAGATCGCTAAGATACTAGTGTCATGGCGATCTCGGTTTGAATGATCGCGGGTTCGAATCCCTCCTCGGGCATGGATGTATTTGTGATCGTCACTTTACCCTTTATCATCATCCTATCATTTCGTTAATGAAGGTTTAATAATTCTCTGCATGAGTAGGAGGCCCTTGCCCTTAACGGAGTGCAGTTGGCTAAATAAAAAAAAAACATAATCCAACGTATCTTCAACTTTCTGCCTTTTTTAAAAGGTATTTCTCATTGAAAAGTATTGGAAACTGTACATCATAATTCAATGACCAATTACATTATTTGAAATGAGGTTTTCAGTTCTAACAACTCCAGATGGTGAATTGTGTTTGTGAAATCTAACCTTGAGAAAGTGTATAGAAAAATGTGTAATCAGTTCTCTCCAAGTCCGAGGAAAATTCTATTTATTTTCAAATAAGTTTCTTTCAAATGTATATTTAACTGGTTAGGAAACACCGTAGCTGTAGGAATTTAAAATAATGAGCAGTTCCAACCACAATATGCCTTTAATGAGGTTCATTCTTGTTGTTCAGTTCAGTTGATTATTCTTGCATTTTATGGACAGCAAGTCGTTAACGATCTCAAATGGATAGTTAGAAAAAATGTGGGGGCATGTTACGTGTGTAGCGGTCACATGCAACACCCTTCGAGAAAGTATACCTGTCGATGGACCAACCAAAGAAAGCTTGGCTGGCCGCTTGCCTACCAGTGAATAAGGAAGATAAAGGTCAAGCGACCGATATTAATGCTAGCGAGAGCGTAGCGCAGGTGAGTGTAGACCTTGTCAGTGTTTGGGAGATCGTGGAATTGTGATTGTGTAGGATGACCGTCTGAATAGTTACATCTGAGGAAATATGTTGGGGAAATTCAAGAAATGTTTTGCATCATATTGAATATTTTATAAGATAAATCTACAAGGCCAAATGAAAATAAGTACTACAGATGTTTGTATTATGCAATATACAATGTGCAATAAATAAAAAGGAAGGTCCATGTAAATATGATTTACATTTGTCGCATGATTTTTTATTGCAAAGTATTTAAAATTATTCTTTACCCTTTCTAGAACTGAAATCGTTGTAAAGTTAAAATGAACATTGAAGGGTTTCAAGAAATGTACTCTAAATATTCATATTAATCTTTAGCTTGTGTTGAATGAGGCTATGCTATTTTGTTTTTTCATTGTCGAATATCCTATTCTTTTTAGATTATTCACACTTTTCTTAGGTTATAAACACAGTATTACAGAAAATGACTTATAATGAAGTTGATGTTATGTAATTGATTTCATTGGTCAGAACTCGAAGTAAAGAGTTGAGAATCAATAGCTAGAACTAGTATTTGAATACACAGATACCTGTCGTGTAATATGATGCATTTAACTCTTGAAATACTTGAGAGATTCAGATAAAAGTTATTACAGGTTATTTGATAATATTTTATAACATTTTGTGGTTAAAATATATCACATTACAGTCTCCAGTTTTTTAATTCCGATAACATGCATATTTTGATATTTTGCATTTTATTCGTTATGCTCTTCAAAGTCGAATTATTGGATAACTCTTCCTCCTACCTCACCTTCAACAAACTTCGAGATTTTTACCCTATTAAATTCTGAATTCTTGCCGGAATATAAAACATTACTTCATTACAAATAAGACATTTTTAGTTTCTAGGCTGTAAAAAATGTTATTACTATTTATAACTTTATCTTCTGTCATTTTATTTATTTATTTTTCTTCAGAGTTTTAGGACATTTTCACCACATTTTGTACTCTGCATTGTATTACGATCACTTTGGAAGATGTAATGAACAGAACTATTTTAAACAAGTTATAACATAATGGTGTGTGTGAGCTCCATGCACCAGAATCTCTAAGCCTTATGAAATCAATGCATGCTTATTAATAATATTATTATTGTTAACGTTACTATTAATATTATTATTATAGAGGCACTCTTGAACAACTAATCAGTTGTGCTGGTTAGTTCCTCCTTTCAATCCCAAATTCCTAAAACAAGACTACATTCCCAAACGCGTGCGGGAGCTGGGCGCTAATTCAGCCCGCATTAAGACTGCACCCACTTTGCAGAACAATGACTGGCAATAGCCGTTCTCCTCCCCCATCCCCCCTCC
>BOPP01000006.1:18170695-18197183 GCA_017312745.1 Gryllus bimaculatus | reverse complement strand
TCCCCCCTCCACACACCCGCTCCGCGGCGCGCGTGATTTGGCCAGCGGCTTCCGAGGGCGGCTTTTGCTGGCAGCCTTCGGCAGCCGCCCGCTCCCGCCGCCCCCGCCGCACCCCACCCGCCCCGGCCGCCCCGCCCGCAACCCGCCCCGCCCGCCCGAACCCACCGCCCGCCACGAACTCTGCGCCGCCCAGCCCCGCCGCGTCCCCGCCCCACGCTTCGCCGCGCCGCTGCCAGCCCACACCCGCTCGCCCCGCCTCAGTGGCCCGCGCGGCCGCCCCATGACCCGCTTATTGTGGCCGCTCGCCATTAGCGGTGAGCTAAACTGCCGCAACCGGCAGGAGCCCATTATCCCGGGAGCCGGTACCCTCCAAGCGGCGTCCGCGCCTCCCCTCCTGGACTTTCTCTCCCTCCTTTTCGGCCTTTCTTCGCATCGCCCCACATCGCGAGCCTTTCCTTCTTTTCCTCGTTTTCTTTCATGTTTTTGTAATTTATTCGACTGCGCAAAGGGAGTTGTAATGGTTCTTCCCGGTGCACTTTTGAGTCTTTCTCACCTTCATAACATACGTGAACCCACTGAACGAATTTTGATATAATACGCTAATGAAATTGGCAAATGATATCCCTCTCCGTACTCTTCTCCTCCCTTTCCGCTTCCGTCTCCTTCCACACTCCCCCTCTTACCCTTCTTCCCTTCTCCCCTCTCTTTGATTCTCCCCATCCCTCCCATTCCTCTTATTATCCTTCCTTTCTCCATCTCTCCTTGCATTCTTTCTCTCTGTCCCTTCTCCCTCCCTCTTCTGCTTTGTCAATTCGCCTTCTTTCCCACTCCCTTCTGTCCGCATTTCTGTTCGCTCTTCCACTTTCTTCGCTTTCCCCCTTCCTCCTCTCGTCCCTCTCTTTCCTTTCTTCTTTTGGCTACAGCTGAGGTAGAGATCTGATTTGATGCACGTCTAACATGCAAGTGCTATATTTTTAGGTTGAGGAGAAAGGTTTTCTTGTAGGGTATGGAATCAGCTCTTCACCCGCTCTAAAGAGGAATTCGGCTAGAATGGGGAAGAAAGGGAACGCCTTATGGTCTGTCGTCTAAGCCGCTCGCCCCGCCTCAGTGGCCGCGCGGCGCCATGACCCGCTTATTGTGGCCGCTCGCCCATTAGCGGTGAGCTAATAACATGCCGCAACCGCAGGAGCCCATTATCCCCGGGAGCCAGTCCCTCCCAGCGTCCGTGCCTCCCCTCTGGACTTTCTCTCCCTCCTTTTCGGCCTTTCTTCGCATCGCCCCACATCGCGAGCCTTTCCTTCTTTTCTCGTTTCTTTCATGTTTTTGTAATTTTATTCGACTGCGCAAAGGGATGTTGTAATGGTTCTTACCGTGCACTTTATGAGTCTTCTCACCTTCATAACATACGAACCAATGAACGAATTTTGATATATACGCTAATGAAATTGGCAAATGATATCCCTCTCCGTCACTCTTCTCTCCCTTTCCCTCGTCTCCTTCCACACTCCCCCTCTTACCCCTTCTCCTTCTCCCCTCTCTTTGATTCTGCCCCATCCTCCCATTCCTCTTATCATCCTTCCTCCCTCTCTCTCCTCCATTCTTCTCTCTGTCCCTTTCTCCCCTCCCTCTTTTGCTTTGTCAATTTCACTTCTTCCCACTCCCTCCTGTCCCTTTCTGTTTCTCTTCCACTTTCTTCCTTTCCCCCTTCCTCCTCTCTCCCTCTCTTTCTTTCTTTCTTTCTTTCTTTCTTTTGGCTACAGCTGAGGTAGAGATCTGATTTGATGCACGTGTACATGCAGTGCTGTATTTTTAGGTTGAGGAGAATGGTTCTTCTAGGGATAAGGAATCAGCTCTTCGCCCGCCTCTAAAAGAGGAAATTCGGCTAGAATGGGGAAGAAAGGAACCCCTATGGTCTGTCGTCTAAGGCAGTTCTACGATTTCTGACTGGAATAAATCGAAGAAAAAACACGGAAATGATTGCTCAGAGACACCTGTAGACTGCTCTGATCAAGGCAGCAGCTTCAGACGACCCAAATACACAACCCCTGATGAAAATTCGTCTCCATCATATCGCAAATCTGGTACGTTTCATGTGTACCTCTAGTTCCGGGCTGGCAACTACATTTGCTAAGCCACCCAGTTTCTGTTTACTTTTGTTTGAACATTTTTTTGCAAGTTGTCCAGAAGAATCTCTCATGATGTTGCGCCTAAGGCACACGTGGGCTGAAACAAAACGTCACAACACACAAACTCCATTTCCACGGGCCCCTGCGGCCTCGCTCTGTCTCGCTCGCTGTAGGTGGGCCGCCCGTTCTTCTTCTGTTCCGGGGTTGCTTTGTTTTGGAATGGCCGCCGGGCGGGCTGGCGGACGGCGCTTGTATTCGGACCCGCAGCCCAGCCAGCCGCCCCGCAGAGATAAGTCCCATTAGGAGTAATTTGAGTTGCAAGTAATACAATGTTTTAGCGAGGGAGCGCCAGAATTTCAAATTACAGCCCAGGGCCGCGGCGGCGACTGTGGAGGCGGAAGAGGTAGTGTGGGTGGGCGTGGCAGCGGTGCCAAGGGACTAACAGGTGGACGACAGACCCGCTGCTGTACCCAGAGTGGCCGGCCGGTAGGCACGTGGCACGCGGGTGTCTGCCGTAGGCGTTTCCGCGACCTCAGAATGACACGGTGCCAACTATGTGCAAATGTTACTGGAGACTATCTTTTGAAAGTTTGGAGGTGGCTAACAAGATACGTAAAAAAATACAGGGGTCTATATCATTTTGTGCAAAGTTTTCCTATACGTTTGCATTGAAAACTGTTTTAACAACTTGTAAGTCTGAGAAAACACAGTTCGAACATCGAGCTTTCGAGTAAAAAATCTCAATAATTCTAAAAATTTCAAGCGTATCATTCTGAGGTCCCGGTTTCTTGTCCTACTTTTGACTTGTTTCCATCAATATTTTCGGCCATTTTCCATCTAGCACTGAAAAGCATTGTATGAGGACGTAGGTAGACCCATTACAGTATACTTGTGGTTACTGTAGAGTCAGCAACATCGCAGGGTCAAACATTGATGCTAAAGGCTGGATTTGAACTCCAAGGGCACTGAAACCCTTCCCACTGTAACATTGAAGCGGTACGAATCGCTTCTACCTCGGCCTTTTGGCCCGACTCTATTTTTCTTCTCCTTCTTTCAGTACCTACTGAATACTGGCGACCAAGTACAGAAAGCTAGTACTTCATCGTCGACATCAATATGTTTTTATACATCGGTTTATCCACTGTAACCATTATCGATATGATTACTGATTTATTTTAGTGAACATTTGGATTCATTATTTCAATGATTATTCCCTGCTGTTTACATGCCTCAACTAGAGTGTCTAGGCGAAGCATTTCCTTGAAAATAATTAATCGCAGAGCTTAAACATATGTCTATTATGTGGCAAAGGATGAATGCTGAATATATGCAAGTACGTGTTATATGCGACTTTTCTGACATAAAACATTTGGATGCAAATACACACTTCAAAAAATATATAATAAAACTGTGCCAGATAAATTAGGGGTGCAACAATAACACATAATTACTCTTATTATTTGTAACGGATCCATAATATTAGAATATTGCAACTTCTAACCCACTAATATTTCACTAATCGTTTGAAAACCTCCAAACTAAACACGAAATTGTACCCGTGTAGAAATCACGACTATTGATTAAATAAGGCATGCAGTTGGGATTGGTCAAATGGATCAAGAAACAGTTATGGCAACGCTTCAAAATATTTAATTTCTTCATCGGGACTAGAGTAAAAAAAAGGCATAAGAACTGCAAACCAAAAATTAACACTCCACAAACATAAAAGGAGTTCAAATGAAACAACAGTCGAGGGTATAAACATAAATACTTGTGTGGAGAGAAACGGAGGTTCGCAGAAGAAAGGTCGACGATAACGCGACGTTGGACGCGTTGTCAAGGAGTGGTATAAATCCATTCCCGAAGATAGCTTCTAGCTCGTATATATGGAGACTCCTACCATGTTTCCAGTGCTATGGAACAGGTTCCGGACATAACACACGTACTTGCCCCCAGACCTCGCGAACGCGGTCTGGACTGTGGGCGGCGGCGGCGGTGGAGGAGGCGTTGTCGGATAGGGTTTCCCGCCGCCACGGGGTCGCCCCGGAAGCGGGTCAGCGAGGCGGCAGACCCGGCGGCGACGCGCGGACCAGCCCGGAACCCGGAGTCGCCGGTCGGGCTCCGGGGACCGTCCTACGCAGGGGGTCAGCGAGGTTGTAGAAGTGAAATGTGACCCACTTCCCAGTGGGAAGGGTACACGAGGGTCATCCGATGGCTGAATGGCTTTAGGACATGAATGGGCACCTCTCGGATGATTCTGAACGTAAAATTGGTTGATGATTGATTTTCGGTATTACGAAATGGGATTGGGTGTATCACGTGCATTCAAACGGAGAAACTAGTCAAGTTTTAACAGCACATACTTCCTCGTATTATTTGTAGCTCAACGTTTGCATTTTAAAAAATTTCGATTCAATAGTTTTCCAATATTCAGAGTTCTATTCTCAGTCATTCTATTGTTGAAGAGTTGGGTATGGGAAACTATAAAAATGGTGAGAAAAGCAATTTAAGTTTTCCCAGTTTTCTCCAAAGTTTGTAAAAAAAATGTTTGCAACATCGTACTTCGTAAATGGGGATATTTTCAGTGAAATAATTAAACAAAATGGATGTCTACAATGGAAAGATAAGCCGAGAAAAAGTTTCTTTACCAAAGTTGATTTATTACGTATGTTTTGAAACGATTCAGTTACGAATGAAAAATGTTTGTCCCATAAGTTTTGTGTTTGTTCATCTCTTCTCCCACACAAGCTTTCATGTGAATCAAAAATGAAAATGACAGCTTTCATCTAACCGATGATAACAGGAGGATCTGATACCACACATGTTTTTTTCATGGCACTCTGTGTGGGTGTGTGCATTCACAACTTGGGATTGACGAGCAAAAGATAAACTACAGTTAGAATAAAACGCAGAGCGATGTCAAACAAATGGAAATAGTGAGTCCTTGACACTTTGAATCAATAATTTGTGCTACAAGACTTTCATCCTTCACGCTTATCCATCGTAATTCAAACCGTTCTAATAACAGAGAGCGAGCAGGGCACATGAATAGCGTAGGGAGGTTGATTATTAAATAAGAGCTTCGTGCGGTGTTTTCTCACACGCCGAGAGCTCGGGCTTTGCAATGGCGAAACGTTTAAAGAGCATTGAAACAAAACGGCCACGATCTCTTGCACAAGTTGGAAGACACCGAATTATTACCTTGTGGATCTGCAAACAAGCCAGAGACTTTGCACGTAAGCATTGGCGTACACGCGAAGGGGCGGGGTGACTCATGTGGATACAGTCTCACCCCCCCCCCAAGCTAATCAGATACAGTATAAGATGCAAATTGATGAACTTTAGTTCAGTATTATAAAACGTGCGGGATAATGTTTAACGTACTATGAACATCCTTTATTAGTACATCCTCTTTCAACCATATGTTGCTTTTAAACGTTATTCACTTAGAAATTAAACAATTTCGTCCTTAAACTCGTGAGTCATAACTAGTGCCCAGGTCTTTAAAACATGTCATTTTTTTTCTTTGTGGTATTTTCCATGGAAAATAAAAGATACGTATGATTTTTTCTGCAATGACTGAAATCATGGAATTTTCATCTTTCATGTACAGTCATATTTTGACTTTTTTAAAGCCTTTGTCGTTTTTCATTTTTATTTAATATTATGATAATATTTTTTCATGAATGTTTGTTTTTTCGTCATATTTTTATAATTTTAATTCCATTTTCGCATATTTGCTTGCAGTCGTCATTTTTCACATCTAATTCAAACGTGTTTGGTGGGAGACCGAGCGGGAGACATATTTCTTTTTTTCTGCGAAACATTGGACAGATCTAACCACTTAATAAATGCAGGTACCTTGCATTAGCAATGTATCTGTTGTGGCCTAAAAGAGTGAAGATGGAAAATGTTCTACTTCTAATCAAACATCTGTAAAGATATTATACTACACGATGTATTCCATCTAGAAAAAATAAATGTTTTTAAATAAAAATAATTAAATACTTCTAATTACTGAGGTAGCCACTTATATGGTGAAAGCTGGCAAGATTTGCAGTTACTATACTCTAAAATGATACGGGTAACATGCTTCGCACATGCACTATATCGAGGTGTGGAAGAAATTCCTGAAAATCATCCTGATGTACATAAGTTATTTTCTGCAGTGACGAAAATATACGTCAAAGCTTCAATTCGAGTGCAAACATCCAAGAAAATGGTTCCTTCGATATCACTGTCTCCGCAACCCATTATTTCTCGTTGGGGCACTGGCTTAACAACGCAAAAACTACTTCTATACCAATTAAAAAGCTATCGACGAAGTGCACGCATTCAATGAAGGCGAATCTGCCTCCATTAAAACCGCCAAGTCTGTTTTCTGATACCACATTGATCGGAGATCTTGTTTATACCCCCCCCCTCAAAAAAATAAGTCATATTTAAGACCATATTTTCATAATTTTCATTTCATATATACTTGCATATTTCAAACGTTTGTAAGTCATAAACATCCGGACCCTAGTCATAACTCTCAAATTAACTATCAAAAAAATGATATTTCCTTTTTATTGTAGACTATAGATATAAATTAAACCATAAATTCTTTCGATCTTGTTACAAAGCGAAGATTGCATTTTAATTAAAGAATTTCTTAATGAAAATTTTAAAATATGTATCATACAGTTGTGTATAAATATTTGTGATCATAATAAATGATAAACACTTCTGATATTTCGATGTATGATTCACTGAGAAAACTGCATCATTGAATTAAACAGTTCGGACAATGACGATCGTCACCTCTGTGTGCCACTTATCTAATGAATAACATTCAATAATAATAAATTTAATAATTAACAAAATTGAAAACAATATATAAAACTTGTAAAGCATTAACATAAGTGGACAATAAGCTTTATTAAAACGCCCTTCAGAGTTAGCTCACCGCCGAAATATAGGCATCGAATCTCCAGTAACCATCATCACGAGAGGAATAAATAAAACATTAACACGTTCAGTTCCACAAAATCCTGAAAAACAAGATACTATAGTTATTTTTCATCATCGTGTGTCCTCTCAAATACGTCGATAATTTTGAAACTCAGATGACGTGTGATGAAACTGAGATCTTCTTCTTCTTTCCCTTTCAGCATCGGAATCAAAAACCTGGGATCATAACTAAAAATGGACATTAATATTTTCTCTTCCGGTAGGCGGTAACCCTCTGTGAATGTCTAGTTTCATTCCGAAAAGTGTGTTGAAACTGCTAAGAGTTTGTAAACTTTATTTTTGTTTAAGGGGTTAGTTTTTTAATACATTTTAGTGCATGAAAATGTGAAGACCAATAGTTTTTGGCATAATCATTGTTTTCTTCGTATGATTTGTAAAACTGTCTACATTTCAAAATTACTGATACAGGTGTTGAGGCGTCGAAATACTCGAAGAAAATGTTGGGAGAGCAATTAGTAGAAGCTGTAATGAAGCATCGCCTCTTCTATCAGTACTTTTTTGTCAGACAAGAGTGTTCTTGAGAAGAGACGACACACAATTGACAAAAATTGTTACATGGAGAAAGAATTAACGAGTATTGAAGAAATTGTTACAGTTATCTCTGTCCAAACGAAATTAAACCTTTCTTTACAAATTTCGTCGTTTTTACTTCATGTTACAACTGCACCTAGTGTCTAGCACACCCTGAATCAAACCTGGAATCCGTTCAAAACGTTTTTACTAAGCTTTCTGCACTTCGCCTCTCATAACAATGCGAGCCCGTTGGAAATCGTTGGAAAACGCTAGATTCTCAGAACCCTTGACAACACTTCACATGTTTAGAAACGGGGAGCTGCCCAAGAGCTGATGCAATCTTTCGGCGACGCTCCTAACTAACTGAAAACAACTGACAATCTACGTCAAGGGACTTTGTACGAAAGTAATGAGTATTTGGTCAACAGAGAAGAAATTCCCGCGGCTTTTTGAGAAAAATTAAAAATTCTCCGAAGCGCCAAGTTTGAAATGTATAGCCAGCCGCTAAAACGCCTTCAAAGAACATCAAAAATGCCCTATTAAAAAAACAAGGCGCCAAATTTGAAGCAATTTGGCGGTCAATGTGCCAACAACTGGAATATCGCTGATATATTTTCGCCAAAGAAGTCCACGGAGGCGGGGTGCATGTGGGCCACGGGAGGGAAGAGATTCCCGCCCAGTTTCCTCTTCCTAATGACGCCCCCGCCCCTGCGCAGCGCCCGCCCAGACGGCACCGAAACCGCAAAGGAAAGAACTTCCATTCAGGTGGGTCAGGCCTCTGATCTCGGGAGGCATGTGGTTAACCTGGACACCCCGCCTCCAGATAGTTGCACGGCCAAGTCCGGCTGCGGGATGCCTCTGGGCGAGCGGGTTCCGGATTTCCTCGTCCTCGAGGCGACTTTCGGTGGGTTTTGAATAAACATGACCACATGCGTTTCTTGCGATATCTTCAGTTATTAAACTACGATCGAGATAGGATTTTACTCATCTATTCACCGAACTGTGAACTCCTAATTTAAAAATGATGCGAAAAAGAATAATTACTTAAAATAGCCGATTGGTTTTAAATAAAATTTGTAGTCACGTAGCTGTCTTCATTTTATGGCAATCATACTAAATTTTGTTGAAATTTGCATTGCAGAAATGATTAAGAGATAATTTTGCAAGGAATAATTAGAATATATCTGTACGTTAACTTTTTAGCTATATGACAACAAATAATGTTTATTATCGATATAAAGATGCTAAGTACTATATAGTGTATAGACATGGACGTCAAATCAAAACAGAAACAGTTTATTTGTCTTTGGTGTCGTTTCTAAATGAGGATTCTATCGCAAATGCTAGGATCTGTAACAAATTATTTTAAGAAGATGGAAAATACCAGTGTTTGACTCTACCAAGTAAAAAGTACCTAGAAAGTAAAATTTTACTCTTTGATTCTTGAAAAAGTATTTTCCTTTAATGGCTTATCAGTTATTTCGAGTGTTATCCTGAAGTGATGGAAATTAATACTTTTTCCTTCTACTGAAAATTGCGTTTTATGACATTTTTGGGTACCTTTTATGTGCGTTCTTTGAGACAGAAGACTGCTGGTCTTGTATTCGTTAAACGAAATGGCTATCTACAAGTTTCATGTCACTTTTTTCTAAATATGAATTATTTGCTTTCTTCCTAAACTTGGATTTCTGAAGGCCAATTACGATAGCTCAGATGATGGACAGTGAATTTGAATAAACACAAAGCGAAGTTTCGTCGAAATAGACTTATATAGTAATTGTAGATAAAACTAATAATTCGGATAACTGGAGATAAAAACGAAATGGTGTTATCGCGGAATGCAAGTATAGAGTTCGAGTAATCTGAGAAACCGATCAATCAGGCAAATAGTTATTGAGAAATTCGAGTTACCGGAACATTCTTAAGTTCCCGATAACTCGAATATACGATTAACTGATTGAGGGAAAATCATTCGAACAACTGAAACGTCTTTTTTTTCATTTTCCCTCGGAGGGCTGGTGAGACCCACAGTGAGCGCAGAGGCGCCGCCTGGGGAGCGGGGGTGTGAGGGGTGGGGTGCGTGGGATTTATGGAGTCTGCGCCGGGTAATCAACTGCGCGCGGCCCTTGATCTGCGCCCCTGGACTGCGCGCAGGGCGGCCGCGCGCCACTGGCGAACCTCGCCCACGATCCCACCCCTCCCATCAAGCAGGCACCCGAGGTTCGCCGCTTCTGACGACACGCTCGAACCTCACACGACGGCTCCACTGATGTCACTGCGGTGCCTCTGGCTGGGTGATCCTAGGATTCCGCTCCCGACGCTGGCAGGATTTTACACACCAACTATGTACCTAGGTCAGTTTGAGCCGCTGGATGGAGGAGACTCCTAGCGGTCGACAGCTGTGATCCGTAGCTTTCCGTGGTTTCTCCGATCAACACCGAGCAAAGGCAGGAGCAGTTCCCTAGCAAATGGATTGCAGGCGATATTTCCTTTCTCTTCCTTCACCTATCTTTACCGTTTACTTACACAAACTTACACTTGTATGCACTAAACTATCCCACATGTTAATAGGCATTTCGAGAACTTAGAGTGTGTCCCAGTTGGGTCGGTACTGCGCTTGGGGGGGGGGGATACGTAGTTGAGGAAACCGGCCCACGCCGAACTGTAGGTCGGTGCCGGATTTCGCCAGAGGCAGATCATCGCCTCATCCCGATAAAAAAAATGACCCACACTTCACTATACTTACGGTACTAATGACCTTAGCGGTTGACGCGCCCGAAAACGCTGATCAATCAATAAACCTCACGCTGCTCTGCCCCTTGCGTTCTCTCTGTGGACGGTTGATGATCTTGATCCCTAAAAATAAATCAACTAGACAGAAAATACTCTGGTCTCTTGCTGTTTTGGAAAACACTTCAGGAAGAAGTTTCTGTTGTTTTTTTCTGAGAGGGGAGAAAAGAACGCCACAAACGACTCTCAAAATCAATGAACCAAGCACAGATCGTGGTTCAGAAACGGGTCAAAAACTCATTTCAAAAGTTCATTTGTAGTACTCAATTTTGCACTGCACATTTTGCTTCATTAGTCCTAAAAATATTAAACTGAAAATACTTCGTTACACAGACGCTTTAACGTCAACAGAAGAGTGGAGTTGCTACTCACTCCGTCGGCAAAAAAAATCGGTGATTTTTGGGACAAATTACACCCAAAACACGCTTCTTGCTACGTACTACTCTCAAGAACAGCGAACGACGCGCAGACCGGGTCTGGGGAACGAGTCAAGCGGGCCTCCATTTCCGGAGGTGCGACTGGAAACCGCTTCGCCCGGAGCGCCGGGCCGGTTCCGAACGCCTCCGGGATTCCGGGAGAGTCGTTTCGCATCCGGGCGCTATTAATATTTATCAAGGCAGCAGCAATTGAAATTGGGCGCAATAAACGTCCAGAGTGCGTCCAATAAAAAGCCTTTTCCGCGACTCCGTCCTCCTCCTCCTCGCCCGCCGCGTAATTCATTTTTTCTCCGCCAGGCGTCTCTGTCAGTCGCCTCTTCAGTTCCTCTCTTCTCCGTATTGCTCGGCCATGCTTCGAATGCCCCTGACCCATCGAGAGGCTGCGGGAAACTTCGTGATATTGAGGCGGCGATGCTCATATCGTCGGTGTGTGGAGTGGTGTGGCAAAAAATATTACGACTGTGACGTCGAATGGGGCCGTGTAGAGCGCGCAGAAACGAAAAAAAACGCGAAATGAGTATGTTTTGAAGAATGGGGATACTTTTTTTTTTCGTTGGAAATGACCGGTCATCCGACTGTATATTTATGAGCAATAATTGAGTATTTGCTGGCGAAAGTTTTTTTTTTTGGGGGGGGGGGCTTGTATCATTTACGTATCTGATGTGTTGAACATTACGTATCTGATGTGTTGTCACGTATCAACTTGTCGCAACATTATGAAGTTAATAACATTCCGCGCATTTGATCTAACTAGCTGCTAGGAAATGTTGAAATGAAAACAGCTGATGAAGCACTACGTCAAATGCAGAGTTACAATTATCCACACCTGATTTGAGCAATATGAAAATAATTTGGGAAATCTTAACCCAGTTACAATTTAATGGTAACTTAATTAACCAATTTTTAGTTGTTTCAATATGAATTTCTGTACCTTTTAATAACACGTCAGTTGGTATGTGAATGGATTACCAATAATTTTCTTTTAGTTTCGATCTGGATCTCATGAGTGACATAACTCTACATCGACGAAGGAGGTTAGCTAACGTCCTAACGTTCTTTCCATTCGTTTCCTGGGCAGGTGATCACAGTGATGTGCCATACTTCTTTTGGGAGATTTGAATAGAGGTGGATGAAGGTATGAGGTGAATGATTATAAATGTCGGATGATGTCTTAGATGGGATACGTGTGAATGGATAGTGTGAAAAACCAAACGCGGCATGTCCCTTCCGAGAAAACACGAAAACATTACTCGAGAATTTTTTTGTCGGGAGCTTCACTAACCTAATGGAATTTTGCGAAATAATTTTGTGAATGCGACATTGCCACCTGATATATGTACTCTACCGGTATTTCAGTGGTGATAAGGTAATAATGGGAAGTTTTAACATTATTTTCATATTCAGGGGCTCAAGTTGATATAAAAAATATAAAATATGATATATTTGATATTCAACCACAATTTCCATGCTACATCTGACTTCTTGTGTATCTCGGACTTCAGCTTCAAGTACTTGTACGCTGCCACAAACCTTTGGGCCACTGAAGCTGGCACGCATTTTTGCGAACCTATCGTAATTGCCACACAGCCCGAAATTGCTTCCCTGCCTCAAATGCAGCAGTGCTTTCAAAAACGACAGATACACATTTGGGCCCATCACGAAACTCCGCAGACGTTGGGCAAGTTATACACGAAGCCCTTGAAACGCGTGAGGAGACCTCAAACGACTCGGAGTCCAAACAAAGCCATCGATTGCGGTGTTATTGCCGACATAAATACGCTTTAGCGCTGTGTTCCGAGTCTAGTAAAACTTCTGCAATGGAGTTTCGGGGACGCCAGTGGATCGCCGCAAAAAAAAGTCCACTCATTTTTCGGGAGCTTCCTAAAGCACGGTGACTTTCTTAGGTGTATGGAGAAGAAAACATTCTAGTAAAAACGTTCCCGGAAGGGAGCGTTTGTAATAGCGACCCTATTCACTTTAATACGCATAAAATTACGGTGGAATGGGTGACGGTTTTGTGCATGAAAGCTGAGAAAGGCTACGAGGAGGGCGCTTTGCAGACTGTTGCACGTTCCCTGGCCCAAATGGCTGAGAGGTGTTGCTGTTGCGAGGGAATCATTAGAAAGTCTTCGTACGTCGCGTTACCAAGGCTTCGTACATCATGGTGCATTGAGAATGTTTGTGAGGTGCAAAGGAACATCATGATTGTTTTCTAATGTCTAAAGGCATAATGTGGAATCGGGTCTTTGTGGTGTGCTCACACAGCATCTCGGAGTTTACAACGTAATTACGCAATTGTGTGTACTATTTGTCAACTGTTTCGAGGTCGTTAAAGACTTCCAACAGTATTAGTTTATGGTAGTATTTTTAGATATCCATTACAAAAGTTGTAACCTTTGGACCTTCAATTTGAAATATAATAAAACTTTTAGAAATTGCTCTAGAAAAAATTGTAAAAATAAAAAAATATCGTGGGAGACAACTTTAAGCAGTTTTCAGAACTCCGCATGCAATTGAAAATAAACTTATCAGTTAGTAGTTGGATGAGATGAGGGGGGGATGAGAACACCATTCCCTAGTTACTCTTAGTCCTTCTTCGTTGTAGAATGCAGTAGAATAATATAAAAAGATGTGAAAACACTTAATGAGGATTACGTTACTAATTTCCAATGCACAGAGAAATTGAAAGAAAACTTTGCAGTGTCTGGCCAAGTGAGACATATATATAATCTTTGAAACTCGTAAAAATACGAAATATATGAACTCTTCCAATTATGACTGCAAAATGCAAATATTCCATCGTATTAATTCGTATATTCTCAAATTATATACGTAACTACGGAATTGTTTCACTCAGTGCATCAATGCTTACGTCACAGCAGGCGACATGAAAAAGAAAAGCCCTTCATTAAATATTTGTTATTTATCTGTTGCTTTATGAAACTGCCTGTTCTGTGTTTCCAAAGAACTTCAATAATGTTTATCCGTAAGTACTGAGCTATGTTATTGTAGTATTCTTGAACACTTGTTGTTATAATATTTAATTTATTGCAATTATTAGATACCATTTTATTTGTTGTTATGCGTACTTTTTTTTTGAAAAACCGTTTCGTGTGGTTTTGTTTAGGAGCATTTTTGCGGCTGCAGGCAGCTAGTACAGATAATATAAGGTCAAACGTACTCGGTATTAGGAAATTTCAACAACACAGACCTTCAATTTCACAAAACGTCGCTAGCGAAACCTTGACATATACACCGCCGCGTCCTCTTTCGGCTACCGCACGCAGAGGCCGCGAAGACACTGGAAGGGGTCAGGGGTCGGTTGCGTCGGGACGAAGAGAAACGCGGGTCAGCGCTTGGGCAAAGTGGCCGTGGGGGCGTGGCGGCACCACGGCTGCCATCAGAATGGCTCGGTCTCGGTGCAGGCGCGAGTGTTTTCGACTAAGGGCCGGAGCAGACGGCTTGCGTCTGGTATCAAATGAGTTGTTAAAGTTGGATGACTGGCAAAGGTGGCTCAGGGCATCAATTGATGTTACTGCAGTGCTCCTGATCGGGGGATCCTAAGTTCCACTTCCCACGATTGAAGGATTTTTTTACACTAGCCAAATAGCTAAATGAGATTAGCCGGCGTCTGGAGGAGACTTTTAGCGGCCGACTACTCTGATCGGTTGTTTCTCGTGGTTTCTCCGATCAACATAATGCGAATGCCGGAGCAGTATCCTAAAAATCATTCCATGGGCCCCACGCGATATTTTCTTCCTCTTCCTTGTCCTCTTCTAATCCTTTACTTTGAATTACACTTACATGTTCTACTCTCTCACACATGTCGAGAGACCAGTTGGAAGCTTAGAGCTTGTTGGGGCGGTGCCACGCTGGGGGGAAATACGTGGTTAGAGAAAATCCTCGCAAGCCGGCGAAGGTCGCGCCTGATCTCACCATCCAGCGGGGCAGATCACTGCCACCTCCCGCGAATAAACATGCACTACACTTGCGGAACTGATGACCTTAGCAGTTCACGTTCCTGGAATCACTAATCAATCAATCAAGATGTATGAGTAGTCGTATTTCAAGAAAATATCCACGAAATGAAAGAACAAGAAGACATGAAATGTAATGATCGGGTCTTCTGTCACTTCCCGTGGAAAATCTGTTACGCCATCACAGTTCAAAAATCATGCTGCAATGCATCAAAATCTACGACTGTAATTGGAGAGTGCACAATTCTCTATGACCAATAAATCCATACTATTCATACGATGGCAGAAGAAAAGCATATAAAGATAAAAGATTTCAAGAAAACAACTTGTAGACTCTAAGACGTTGCATGTATGCCAAGGAGACTGAGAAACGTTACCGGAACTTTGAATTTATAAAAGAATTTGTCCAAAATATCAAGTTATTAAAAAGACTGGGAAGTGCGACAACGCGTTAATTGAAACAACCCATATTTGGGAAAAGTATTGCCGAGGCACTCCATGCTACTGGATCTTCTTCTTAAAAAACAGGTTTTCATGCTGGAGTACGTTTTATATGTTACGTAACCTATTTTTTTATAGGTAAATTTAGATGATAATGATAATAATAACAATAATAACCATTATTATAATTACAAATAATAGTGGTATGTATTTCTCGCTAACATGAAAGTGTTATATCAAGATATTTCATTTCATTTCATTGCACATTCTTTCTTGATTTCTCTCTCCCCTTCGCCGTCATGTTTTTGCTAAGCACTTCGTGCAAGATGAGCCTCTCGGAAGTTGAAGGAATGTGACAGAATACCGATACTTCCTGCTTTGAAATTGTTGGCTTTGAAGTACAACTCAGCCGTTCCACATTTCCTTTGATTCTTAATTTACTCGCGAAGCGTTGCGGAAGTTTTCTTTACTTGGTGTTTATAGTATTTAAATTCAATTCACCAGTAAAAAGATGGGCAAATGTTTGGATTCTTTACGAGTCTAAAGAAGTTAATTATTCCTTTGCGGTAGGCCTGGCCATCAAAAGTTTTCTTTGGAGAGTCTTTTTTTCTCATAGGAAAGAAAACAACGTTTCAGCAAGGCGCCCGGAGAGGTTTGTCTTTTCGTGTAAATATTTTGAACCATGAAACATTTAATCTAACTTGTGCGTTTGAAAATGTTTGTACCTTCAATAATTCATTGTATTAATGCAGTGAAACATTCTCCTGAATATTACAGCAAATATTGTGTTTTTTGCTGCGCCGAGGTGAAGAGCTAACGTAACTTATTTATCTTGTAACCATTGGCATGCTCGACACACACGAGTGTATTTACTCGTGCTCGAGTTAAATAGACCATAAGCAAGTATGTAAGTATTGCATAGGATCTCGAAAATGTGTCCAACTGGTAGAAGAAATTATTTGAGAGGATGCAAACGTAATGTGTATACGGTACTTCGTGTATTAGAATTGCGTGTATGTTATTCAAACACGTTAGACATAATAGACATAAAATGTCTGTGTTTCTCTTGAAACGCAAAAAGAAAAGACACATACCGAAATAAATAAAACGGATTGCAAACAAAACATCCTAAGCTAACACAAAACCAAAACTTCAATTTAATTTAATGAAAAGTTTATCTGTAACTCGAAACCCTTTATCCGGAAGTGATTGCGAGAATAAAACTGCGATGTATTCTCCAAGTTAATGCAAGTCGGTAATCCAAAAGGTGAAGTAGTGTCATTCAACTACACACTTTCAATAACTTTTCACGGAAAGTGTACATTTCTAGCGCGGGAGAACATGCAAAAGTAACAAATGCAAAGTATAAATGCCCATGGAGATGAACGCGACTAAATGACCGTAATCACAAAGCAAGTTTGTATAAAAACATCCCACCTTCTGTGTTAACCACAAAATTACGAAAATCGTGAAGCAACTACAGGTTCAGTATATCAAACAAGATCAGCACGACATAAAATCCCGATGAGAACAAATAAAACTAAACGTAATTAGTTGTTTTTGGCCAGACGGAGAAAGTCTTGCGGTGGGATTCGGGATAATGCCGAGCTTCCTTAAAACAGGTTCCGTATTTGGGTTAAGAACATACTCTGGAAGTGCAAGTAATTGCAGGCCCGTCTGCAAATCAGGGCCACCGTCTTTGCATCGAGGGCGCATTGCGCAGATGCGGGCACGTTTCTTAATTCACCTCCACCTGCGTCCTTTCCGCTGTGCTCTTTCCTTCCTCCTCCATTCTCTCCGACACATTTACCTACCCTTCTCCACTCACCCGCCTCCGGCCCTCCCTCCATCCGCCGAACTTCATCTTCGATTCTCCATCCTTCGTTCTTGGATTGATCTTCCCTTCGCTTGTTTCCTACCTGCCTCCTGTCGATTGATTGATTGATTATATAGTGTTTCCCGGCGCGACAGCTGCTAAGGTCATTAGACGGGTAGATCCGACGCCGACCAACACAACAGCTAGCAGAGGCTTCGACATGCAAGTTACGCCCACAAGCTCCCCAACTCGAAGGTCTCGACTGCTAACCCTACAAGTGTGGTAGTATTATGTGTGTGTGTGTGGGGGTGAAATTAAAGGGTGACGATAGGACTAGGAAAGGGAAGGAAATATCATGCGCGATTTGTGGCTTGTTTGGTAGGGTACTGCTCCGACATTCGCTTGGTTTGATCGAAAAAAAACACGAAAAAGTATCAGAGCGGCCAGCTGCTAGACGTCTCCTTCAGCGGCTGCATAATTCTTTGACTATTGTCCACACTCTCTACCGTCCTTTCCTTTCTCCTTTCCTAACTCGCCCTTCTTTACTCCTCGTTCTTCATCTGTCTTTCACATTCCTCCATTGTCTATCCGCCGTTGCCCTCCCTTAATCTTCTGTCTTCCATCGTGTACCTTCTATTCTCCACCAGCCGTTATTTATTGTCCATGCACCAACTTCCATCCATCCATCCATCCATCCTTGCAGAAAAGTGGGCGGAACAATGACGCAAAATTGAAATGACCGCATAACACGAGCCAGGAGCAGCCGCAATTACTGTTCCAATTTACGGGCGACTTTCGCAGTGCAGCAATTAATACGGCACGAAAGTGACTCGGCCGCCGGCCTGGCCACCGCCGATTCGGTCGCCCAGCCACACGCTCCGGCGCGCGGCGGCCAACAGAAGCGAAACGCCACGCGAGACAGAAGCACCGCGCGCATGCGGGGGGGGGGGGGCATTCCTCGAAAGACTTCTTGCGGCAATTACTCCGGACAGCGGGCGCTCGCGAAAACGCCCGACCCGGGGGCTCAGCCGTGCGTGAAGCGCCCCTGGCGGAGGGTAGAGGAAAAAGGCGACTCGCCGCACCCGGACGCCGCCCCGGCGTGAATTACGGCGTCGCGCAAGAAAGGCGCCGCCGGGAGACGCTCCCGGAGAGCGACTGCGCGAAGAAATGGAAGTGGACGTGCGGCCGTCTGCTGTCGCCCGTGCTGTGTCCGTTTTCCATTACTCGCTCACCGTTCGTCGGCCGCCTTCTCCTCCTCTTCCCGTCGTCCGCCGGTCAGTTGCCTTCCCTTCGCCCGCCGTCTGTCCGTTGCCTTTCGCCTGTCAGCTGCCTGCTCCTCGTCTATCCGTCGCCCGATCGTTGCCCATCATCTCCGGCTCGCCGTCAGACAGCCGCCCTCCCTCGTTTGGTTCCCTGTCCGCCTCCGGCTGAGGTAGCTCCGCGCATCGATTGATGGCACTGCAGTGCTCTGGCCGGAAGGGTCTAGAGTGCTCCCGACGGTGACAGGATTTTTGACACTATCTACTACGCAGCTACGTCTAATTAGCAGCTATCTCGACGGATGGCTGCTCTAATCGGTAGTTTTCTTGAGGTTTCTCCGATCAACATCAGGCAAATGCTGGAGCAGCATCCTAACAAACGGGTGAGATCGCGCCCGATCTTTCTTTCCTATTTCTTGTCCTATCCTTACCCCTTACTTACACACATACACACACACTACACTACCACACATGTCGGGAGACCAGCCCTGGCTTTAGACCTCCACCCGGTGCCCCACTGGGGGGTGATACGTGGATGGGGAAACGTCCGCAAGCTGACGGGTACATCGGCACCGGATCTCATCTAATGGGAACAAAATCAGCGTCACTTCCTGCGATAAAAATCATGCAGTACACTTACAGGACTAATGACCTTAGCAGTGGACCCACCGGAGTCACTAATTAATTCATCGATATTCCGGTGTCTGCGCTTCGCCTGCACCTCCCCCTTCTATGACCTGTCTGTCGCCGGATCGTCCTCTGCCCGTCTTCCGAACGCCACCCTTCTGGCTCCCGTCCAGCTCTCGATCGACCATCGCCTCCCCGTATCCTGTCCGTCGCCAGCCTGCCGCCGCCTTCTCTTCACATCCACTGTCTCTTTGCCCGCTCGTCTATCACCCACTTCGTAGTCACCCGCCCTTCCAGGGCGCTCGACCGTCCATTGCTGCATAGCCCGCCGCTACCAGAACAGCTTCTTATTGCGTTTGCGTCCCCAGAGGAAAAAACGAAATTCTACCAGAATGGGTGCAAATACGAAAAAAACTCACGCCCATTAACAGTATATTTTATTAACATTACATGATTTAAAATATAATTTAAGAACATTACAACAAAGATTAATTTCTGAATTAAATGGAAATAATTCTGGAAATAATGGAAGTGCTCTGTATACACTTTCCTACAAAAAAATGTAAACCTTTCATTGTATTTCACTGGAGCGAATTGTGAAAGAAAGGAAAATTGTGGCAAATACTCGGAATACCATCGTTGCTAGTATTTGTTTGTTTTTACAAACATTTAACTTTATCCGCGTAATATGACAGCGTACAGGCAAACTGATTGCTTTTGCATATTGGATTCTTAAATAAATAATGGGGGTCATCCTCGTCAACTTAATATTTAGTGACAATGACGTGCATTACGTAGTTCATGTAAATACGTCACCAATACCACACTAGCATTCCCACAATATTGGAATCTGGCATCAAACTAACTAGAATTGCAATAAACTAACTAGAATAGACTAACAAACTAATCTCCGTTAGAAGAGACCATCAAACTAACATAGACTAACTAGACTCGCAAAAAATATAATTTTAGAATTGGAACAATATGATTTTAGATTACCGTTTCATTCCCACTCGTAAATATAAAGGATAAAATGAGGATGCATTTTTCGAGGTAAATAATACCCAAACCCGAGTTTTTCTGCACTCCCCCCCCCCCAAAAAAATATCGCCCACAAAAAAATATCTGCTTGCAAATCGAATCCCGGAACTCCGCCATTGTGCAAGTGGTTGCGCCGAGAAACTTAATCAAAACGTCAAAACGAACAAAGGGCACATCGGGGTATCATGTACCCGCATTGTGACTTACTTAGCAACTAATCCACCGGTCTTTGTGGGAGGGTGATTTGCAGCCGTTATCTGCCGCCCGAGGAGAGAAGGCTCCCGCGCACGCACGGCCCACGCACGCACGCTCGCACGCGTGGCGCGTCCGCGACCGCAGCGGAGTGATGCATGACGACGCAATGCGGCGCCGCGCGCGTGCGTTCGTTCGGGTGACCGCGGCGGCGGTGAGAATCGATTCGCTCCATTGCATACTTCGATTAAAACATTAAGTTCGTTGGCACTTCGTCAGCTGTGAAGCTGTCAGCCAATAGGGAGATGGAACGTCACAATAGTGTGCGTCACTTTAGTGTCCGTCACTATAAGAGTTCGTGTCAGTCACGTTTGACGAAGTGTCAACGGACTTAATGTAATTGATAGTAACGAAATTATTGTAATTGAAGTATAGAGGTCGGCATGATAACAGGGCATGGGACTAGAATGCACCTTTTCAATTCTGTGGCTCGGAGGTATAGGACACTAAGTCGCATTTACTAATCTTTTCAGGAGATCAATTTGAAGATGTTTTACTTTGGACTTGGTATTATTTAAAAGTACTGTAACTCAGCCAATTCTTCATGTAGGACACACCGCTGGGTAGAGAACAAGAAACCCATATATGTGTGCCAATAATATCAATTGAGTAGAAAATGGAGTTAGTGTTCTATGCCTCCTGCTCACAGAATTAAATAGTTCGAAAGTCCCGTTAGTTACAAAATTTAGTTAATATATATGTTATAGGTTTAATAAACTGAAAGATTACTTACTTACTTACCTCTAATAAAAACAAAACCTAATGTTATCATCATATATTTCAAATGTATTCTCATGTGCACGTTTCAATAGAGAATTCATTATTTACTGAACCATTCCATTTGTTGTTGCAGGTACTGTTTCATTGGCTGCCGCAACCAAATACATGTCCTCTACATACGGTAAAATATTAATAATGCATTACACTACATTTTAATTTTGAGAGATATGTCATTGGAATTCATACCCTTACTTTTTCCTACTTCTCTTTATTTATATTCGGCCTTTTGAAGCAGACGTCTTTATGTATTTCTATCATCTTTTGAACCAATACATTTATCTTGATGACCGAATAACCTATATGCTTTGTGTCGTAAAGACAGAATTAAGTAACTTATTACCAATATATGTAACGAACATTGACAAGGAAAGAGATTCTAGACCTAACGCCTAATAATTTAACTAGCCAGGAGGACCAAGCGGTGGGACGATGACGGTGTGATGTTTGTCATTTACGTCGGAAATTGATACTTATTTCTTCTAAAGTGAAACTGTTGCAGAAAAAAACGTATACATAGTTTCGCATCTCACAAATTATCCTGCGTATGTCTTTACCCGACTTGATTATCTTGGCTGACCGGTTGGATGGTCGTTCTTAGAGAGTTTCTTAATTTCGATTGCAGGCTGCAGCTGTATTCAAGGCTGCAATAAGAGGGAAAGCGTCACCCCAGTGAATGATATAGAAAGTAGCTTATCATGAGAGGGATCATGTCTTTTCGGGTCATAGTAAATAAAATACTTGCATCGTATTGCATGCAGAAGTAAAATATAATCTACCTCAATATCCCTACCTACCCTTTCATAAACTGAAATAAAGTACAAATTCTAAACCATAAACTGTAAAACGTTAGTGTATGCAAGTATAATATATTTTATTGGAAATGTCGAGTAATAGATCTGTTCTTTAAAAAAATATATAAAAAAACTCACTTACCTCTTAAGAGTTCAGAAAAGTGGTTCTAAGGGGGTCGGTGAAATTTTAAAAGAGGTTAATGATGATCGAAGAGCTGTAGGGTTTGAAAGCTGAATATGCACCGACAATTGATTAGTATTCGAGATCAAGATCTCATTGATTACAAAAATATAAATGAAGTTGATAATTGTTTTCTTAGATAAATATTCAACGTATCTAACAATTCTTGATTTTATTTGTACAAACAACAACTTGAAACAAATTAACCATGTTTTCAAAATGTTTATTCATATTCTTTGTCCAATTGTTCTCATGTCATCTTGGCGCAATTATTTGTGTTATGATTATGTAGTATACTGTATATTGCAGAAAAAATCAATGATGAAACAAAGCATTATTTTAGCAGTGTTTGCAGGAAGATTGTCGAGTATAGACGATAAATTAATACACTTTCACGAATTATCTGTGATTAAATATTAGTGTTATGGACACTTCTTTGTGGTGTATGAATTACAGCTCCGCTGGCTTTTGTTTTATTGATTTTCATCGCTAAGGAATTGCAAATTTTATTTTCGTATATCAATTTTACTTTTAAATTTTGATAATAAAAAAATAAATTGTCAATAAAAAGCAATTTTCATAGCTGTCTGTTATTTTCTTTTAAGCGTTTGAACATTTAACTAATACAATAAAATAGATAAGATGGGTGCTGGGTGAAAGACCTCCCATCCATCTCCCTGGCGTGTTTCATCCAGTTTCTCAGTATCCTGAGAACGAATGTTGATGTGTCTTGTGTTTGATTGTAAACAGTGAATGTGGATTGACTGTCCTCTTCCAAACGTGATATGCGGTGTACATTGATTTTTTTGCGTATTAATACATTATTAATGCTCGTACTCTTGAATGTAAGTATAGTGAGACTAGAGACTACAAGGAGTAAAGTAGAAGATAGGCACATAAACTAGTGCAGTATACTTCAAAAGTTTCAATCCCGATAAATTCATAATTCATATGTTGAATCATTAGATGCCTCTGTTGTTTAACTCATAAGGGTTTTCCTCTTCAACACAACATAAAATTTTCAGAATTTTGTATGGGATAATACGAAAGAAATGTTATTTGTAATAATAAAATGAATGTTAATAAAATACAATTAATTACATAACTTTTGACTACAAGGAAATGTATGTACAGAGATAAACACCTAATCTTGACACTGATAACAGTGAACGTTACGTTCTATGATATCATTGACATGAGTAAATAATTCTTTACACCCGTTCTAGCAAATTTGCTATGGTTAATCAAAATTATATGTATGAGTGTTGCTGCTGTTGTTGTTGTTTTTAATGTTCACGTTTTGGAAACGAATTCATTCACTCTCCCAACGAATTCATTCACCCTCTCCAAATTCATTCAACCTTCTCTCTCAGGGCTTGCTTGATTGGATATTTTCTAATTTGGGAACATGTGGATTCCCTCCTCTAATATGTTTTTCATTTACTTAATCGCCATCAAGAATCAACGCAACGGCGCTCTCAGTGATCGCGTCATCCCTTCGGCAAGCGAATTCGGGATCCGATTAGGAAGGGAAGAGTCAAGGACTCAAAACACCGAGATATTAGGATTGTCGTTCTCCGAATTCTCGAGTGCAACTCGGATTGCCATTCGATTCTAATTGGCGATACGCATGACTCGTAGCTACAGGTTACAGAAAGAAAATCTCTCAGCCTTCCACAGCGAGCACAGCGTTGACGCAAATTGCAGAGGAGATGCGAATCACTGCCTCACCTCGTTTGGCGGGCGTCGCGATACACAGCGCTTTCTAAAGATGCCCCCGCAGCTCCTACTGCGGCTCCCGCCTGCGACGCTATCGTTGCGGTAATAAGCGTTTGCATACGATGTGATGGTTGCGGTTGTAAGGTTTAAGTGTCCGAGGTAGCGCTATTATTTTAAATAGGCCATCACCCTCCTTTAGTGCGCTGACGTCGTCTGAAGACGACTTGGAAGCTCTAAGGAAGGGAAAGGAAAGGAATGGCAGGGAAATGCGAATAAGAAGAAAAGGGAGACACGTAATTGAGCTGAAATGAGTTAAAAGTGCCGGGGGAGGCGATATAAAAATGTAACAAGGAAGTTAAATTTAAACGAATTTATTTACCGTGGAAAAATGGTAATAAATGCTTTTCTAGAAAAAATAATTGTATTTTACAATTGCCTCTTGTGTATTTGCTAGACAGATTTTTGGAATACAAATACTATCTACGTAGTTGATTTTGCAAATTTGATAAGAGTATCTGCCTTTTTTAATAAATATCCAGATTGCTATGAAGATGAACAAATTTCAGCTGGTTTCTCAGTTTAATACGTTTTGAAAAGTGTTTGATTTATCTGATACTTCACAACTGAATATAGAAAATTCTATTTTCTGAAACAAGTTGTTAGTAGATGTATAAACGCCTTTAAATATATTTTTCTTTCCTTTATTGGACTCCTCCACTTTCGGATTCGGCTTTTACTTTCACGTTTTCACAGAATTATTCCATCTCTTTTCAGATATTCCTATTGTTCTCATTCTATAAAGTTGTAAATGAACCTTTAGGTAGTCTAGTTTAATACCTTCCATTAACGTGTAGCAGCCTTGGTTGTCATGTTTTACACTCAGTACGTGTGTCTTACAGTGACAACTCTTATATAGTCCGACAAATATTTGTATGTTTCCGTTCATATCGCATTCTTTTACATGTCAGATATTTTATTCGATTCAATAATGTATTATTACTGTATATCAATTCCCCCTCATAACCTGTTACCCCCCATGCTTACGAAAGCGCCATGTCACTTCCTCATTCCAGTGCCTACTACATTGAGACAAGTGCCGCGTAATTTGCTCGCACTTCGTTCCGGTTGAGGTGATTCATTTTCAGGAGGCCGTGGCTGTGCCGATATCATAAAAAGGCCGCCTGCTAATGTAGCATGGCAAAGGAAATTGCGGACGTAGAAGCAGGGGAGAGCCAGGCGGCGAAGGTCGCCTGAAAGGGAGCACCTGAGCAAGGAATTCCGAGCGGAAGGAAAACGGCTGCCGAAGGGATGTTGACGCAACTGCTGCTATGTCGACGCCGCCCCCACCGATGCTATTTCTTGCGCCGTCGCTGCCATCTCCATCTCTCCGCCTCTCCCATGGCTGTCTCCACAGCTATCGTATGCATTGCCTCCACCAACTTCCACTCTGATGGTCCTCTCTCTGTCAATGCCTCCATCGCTTTCCCGTTTTCAATAGAACGTCTCAGAATAAATGTTACTCACTTCTAGGGCTTGTAGAAAGGTCCAATATTATCAAATTTTGTCAATGATCGTGTTCTGAAAATAATCATACAATGAAGTTACGTATATAACGTCTAATCTCATTCTCAGATAACTCCTTTTTAAGGATATTGGCTGATCACGTTGTGACGTCATCAAGGAGATTTCAAGTATCTAACGAAAGACTGTGTACACAAGGATGCATTAAAAATCGCGAAAAATTACACACGAGTTTGTTGTACTGTAGAATGAAATTTCCCATTACTTGTTCATTGAAAAAAGTAACCATTTTCGATTCTTTTATTCTACGTCTAGAAGTTTGTAACATTAATTCTAAGACATTTGTACATTCTTCAATGCTACCGTCGCTCTCTGCACGTCTTATGTAAGTTGTCATTCTTGTCGGCATAACTGCCATTACGAATTAAATCTTCTTCCCCGCCTTGCTCCACCTTTCCCTTTCTTTGCTCACAGTACAACTTGAAATCAACCATCGTCGCCATTTAAAGATTCTTTTATCTTTCCTGGAACATGCCTTTTTTTCTCCATTGCCACAGTTTTTGTCATTCACTTTGTTCCATAAACTCTCACTTCTTGCAACGTACAGTCATTACCTCGGCCATAGCTGCCGACATACACTGATGTCATACCAACCCAGTACCTTTCCAGCCTAGTCATTACTACTACTGCCAACACTAGTCATTACCACTACTGTCTACACATTATAACCAACCGACGCGCTACCTATTTCGCAAACCTTAATCATTCAGCTACCGTGAAGATTGCTTCTCGAATTTCGTTATATTTTCACAGCTCTCATTTTGATACTACGTTTTTATACATATCTCAGTCGTAATTACTATAATTTTACAATCAAATTTCCCTTGGAAGCGTAATTTTTATACCTTCCGCGACGTTCATTAACGGAGCATTGCCTCGTCTCTGGCACATTCCCGAGCTCGCTCGCCCGCCCTCTGCCCTCCACTGCGCGAAGAGACCCGAGCGCCTGGCCCTTTTTCTCGCCCTTTCCCTCCCGCACCTGCGCCCTCCCCCTCCGGCAGCGCGTGGAGGCCTCTGCTTAAACAAGCCGCCTCCGGGGAGCCCCGCGCCGCATTCCGGCGTTTGAGAGGAAACTATGCGTTCGCGAGGAGAAGCGCCGCCGCGGCGTCACGTCCCTCGCCCCGCCCCGCGCCCCGCGCGCCTC
>BOPP01000006.1:18155184-18165329 GCA_017312745.1 Gryllus bimaculatus | reverse complement strand
ATATATATATATATATATATATATATATTGATTCACCGTATCCTAGTCCAATTTAAGGTGATAATTGTGGAATGTGATTGAGTATATTTTTCAGTTTCAGTTTTCTTTTAACGATTATTTTGAAATTCAGTTTATGTGAGAGAGAAACCACTGTCAATAGCATTCGTAAGAAAGTTATACTGTTTTCTCGAAAGAGAAAAAACTTGTTTCCGAGTTACTCATTTCCAGTTAAACTGGCCATTTACAAGTCCAGTTCATTGAATTTTGTAGAAAGCACGGTGATTTTAATATTAAATTCATATTAGAATACTTCAAAACCAGTTAAATGCATTTTAAAATCGATTTATTAGAAACGAGTTTTTGTCGCAAAACAGTAATTTAAACTCTGAGCGAGATCTAAAATAATGAAACAATAAGTTTAAAAGGTTCATTTTTATGTAATGTTTATTTATTTATCAACGTTATTGAATGAAACTCGCACTTTTGTAACAAGTTGGCATTCTATGTATTGTTCTGTAAATACTTGGGTATGAAAAATATGCAAACAGTCCCAAAAATCCATTAAAGCAAAGAAAAGTTTGAAAATAAACATTTGTAAAGTTTTTTTAATAATTTGATTAACAACACATTTCTATTTTAATTTTAGTTTTTTAGCACATCTGAACGGTTAAAAACTCAAATATTACATGATTTATGTCTTACGCACCTATCAAGTCATCAGACTTGAATTCTTATTTATGCTAATCTATTTTCACAAAAACCTAAAACAATCAATTACTTATACAAGAATTATCCTCAAATACTAATGTGAGGCTAAAGAAATGAGTACGAACACCTCTAATCTAGTGACACTCAATCCTGTTCTGTCCAACTCGAGAAAAAATTCATTCTCTGTATTGAAGATCCCCATTAGTATTTATTTTATCAAGAGTGGTAGGCCAACAATGTAAAGAGCTCAACTGCAACAATTGGGAGACTTCCCCTGCTGAGCGCTTCCTTCCGAACAAACAGCCGGCAGGCAGGGAAGCGCAAACATTGCGGTAGCGCCCATGCGCGCCGCGTGGAAAATACAATAATCAAGTTCACGCCGCACTTGAAACGTGTCGGCTGCCTTCCCCGTATCCTCCCTCTTCCTTTTCTCTTCGCCGCTTTCTTCCTCGTTCGCCGTCTGCGACCGCGGCTTGCCTTGCTATACGCCGTCCGAGGTTTAGTTTGCAGGGCACGGGCTTTCACGGCATACGAATATTATATTCCCTGCTTCAAAATTGCTTTTTTTCGTTTAAGTCATCATTGACACAGTTTTGGTCGAAAATTAATGTAGAACGTATTTCATGAAAATATTATTATTCTATTGGAAGAATTTATATGGGTACAAAGGAACCTCATCGTTCTTTCAAATGTCATAGTCATTTTGCGATGACATGTACCGCAGCACAGGTCCTCTCTAAATGGTAAACTACGAAGAGAGGGTTACTTTTGCCGATAACAAAGTGATGTAGGTAACTTTTAACTGTGTGCTCTTTGCTTTTGAATCGCTATACGTTTCCGTGCATTTTTGTTTTTGGTTGGTATAAAACATGAGAACTTGGGGAAAATAAAACAAAGCGGTATCGATTTATATTTCTAATTTGAAATAAAATGTATTATTTCATAATACTCCATTTAATTAAATGTGGTCTAAACGGGCGATTAAATATAGAAAATTATTATACGATTTACTTGAACTCGACGAACTTGAATTACTTAGATTTCTATCTCATTGTTGAACAACAGACATTTATAAACAAATACCTTTGATATTTAGATAAATTTTATTTTCTGAAACTCTGATGTTTTGAGAGAAGTTCCACCTCAACACAGATACTTTCGATGCATCCAGGAAAACTGGACGCACCATAGCTCGCCTTCATCTGCTTGCTTCTTTTTAATTTCCACGGACTCCGAAAATTAGAGCGCTTGCCAGCGAGCCGGCTCGGCAGCGACATTCTCGTGCCGTTTCCTTTGCGCACGCCACCTCCTCCCCCAAAGAATGAGCCGACATTTTTTTTTTTGCCTTCGTCGAGCGGGTGGTGGATGGGGTATGTGCGGGCGTAAGAGTACTGCACTTTCACTCGTCTTCCCCAGCACCACCATCGCCGTCCCTGCCCCCTAAACCGGCGTCGCGGCGCCTTCAAAGCCCGGCGCCCGCCGCAGCCGGAGGCTGCACCGCCGCTGGGGCCAAAGCGACACCTCCGGGCGCACCAGCCGTACGGGAGGGACGAGAAAAAGGGCGGGGGAGCGTCAAGTACAAAGGCGGTTCCACACATTCGGCACTCGCCGAGCAGCGAGCTATTGCTCGCCCAATCCCGAGTAGCTGATGTGTTCGGCGAATGTTCGCTACCTTTGGTATGTTCTAAAGACCGACACGCCGTGGGTAGAGCGAAAACCGAATGTTCGGGGCTCGGCGAATCGCAAGCAACCCGTCCACAATACTCGGGATTCGGCAAACAGTTGCTAGGGATTCACAGAGTACCGCATGTGTGGAGCCGCCTTAATCGCGGCCACGCGATGAATCGTGTCGATGTGTAAATAAGCGGATTGGCGGAATTGAATGAGTTTATCATTGCAGACCTTAAAGGCCGAGGTGGCTAGACCGTGTACTCACTCAAGGCCTCAGTCTGAAGGGTCGCGGGTTTGAGTCCCGCTATGGGCATGGATGTCTGTCCCTTTTTCATGTATGTGTGTTGCCGCACAAGACCTTGTGAGTCTGCTCACTAGAGACCCAGGAGCCCGCATGTGTGTCTAGTATAAATGTTAATGTTAAACATAGTGGGTACACCGGCGCGGATAGTCGAAATCCGCATCTCCTGTAGTTAAAAAAAGTCTCAGGAAGGAAAAACAAGAGAGTCTATCATTCGACAGCACAATTAATTCAAGCTTTTGGTTTCATAAGATGCTACGTACCAAGTATTATGTGTAAGGTGAAAAACACGCACATTGGCAAGCTAAGGGTACTGTGCATATACTTGCACTTCGACCTATAGTACGTTACACATTTTTAAACATGTTTAACGTTCAATAAATAAATTTTCACTTATTTTAAATATTTTGGGGAGACTTACGGTGACGGTATGCATTTAAGAGGTGTGGCTTGGCACCTAAGTTTTATCTCGACAAAAACAATGGTTTTATGCATTCATATCGATGTGAAAACAAACTTTCTTATTATCCGCAGCTCCGTTGCAAACAGGAAATTAATGGCACAGGCTGCTTAAAATAAAAAAAATATGATAAATTATATTTCAGACTTGTCTTCAAACCATCTATTTCGCTACCTACAAGTATATTAAAAAATCTTATCTCTATATTTTTACTTTCTCGTATATGAACCTTTATATTCAGGGCCGGATTTAAGTAGTGCGGGGCCCCAAGCACAAAATTGTAGTTGCTAACCCACCCCTTTCTCCGATAAAAAATAGCTCCATTTTATGAAATAATAAAAAATGTATTATAGTAACAATGACAATGAGGATTAGCACAAATAAAAAAATTACATATTACAAGTATATATAAAGGGAATAAAGTATAGTTAAATATTAGATTTACACTAATTTAACATGATAATAAATATTATTATAAAAAATAATAGTTATTGAATAATTTACATTTTGTTACAAATTAACAAGTAGTACTAACTTGATTATAAATTCATTTCAAACTATTGACAAAAAAAATATGGTAAATATAGACGCAATATTTTCCAAGAAACGCGGGGCCCCTGGTGAATGGGGGCCCCCAAGCAACTGCTTGTAGGTAAATCCGGTCCTGTTCATATTGAGTATAGAGAAAGTTATGTCATGCTGCGGAAAATAAATTTCTATTCCAACGGGTACAAATAAACGTTTTTTGTGGTCCCGATTCCAAAAATGTACTTTTTTTTATTTTTAAACGTCCGTCCGTCTGACTGTCGTCTGTGAGCAACACTAGCGCGTAAACTATAGTAGGATTTTTCCCAAACTGAATAAACCCGTGTCAGTCTGGCTCGACTTAAAAGCACTACGATTTTGAAAAACATTACATTTTGGGAGTACTTTACATGAAGTCCCAGAGACATTTTCAAAAAATTCTCAAAAAAAGCTCTAGTTTTTCTTTAAACTTTTGGTGAGAATAGAGTAAAATACACTTATCAAGACATTGCAAGTTTGAAATTTTTTCGGAGTCATTGAGAATTGAGATTTTGCTATCGTATGAAATAGCAAATATACTTATTTGGACTTCTCCCGTTAATATTTAGAATAACTGCTGTAACACATTTGTTCACATTAGTGAGTTTCTGAGTGAATATGCTTTGAATGATGTCTTACTAGAGTTTCTCGAAAACTCAAGTATTTACTGTGAAAATAAATTCTAATTTTCGCAGTTTCATAAACGCACAAACGCTACTTTTTTTGAAAAACTGCTCAAAATTTTTTCTTGTAACTTTTTGCACGGATATTGCTAAATACACTGTTTAATATGACATAAATGCTATTTTACTGTATTATTTGTAGTATTTACTGTATTATTTTCTTTTGTCAAAAATTTCGCAAATGTAATTTCTTAAAAATATATCTCATGCCGTTAATATGCACATTTCCACTAGTGCTACATTATTGTATTTGTGAGAAGTGTTTCAATTGAAATCCAATGAAGTTTCTCGAAAACTAAAAAGTGCTAGGTCTAAAAGAGCTTCAAATTTCTCATTAACAGTAATGCCTAAAAACATTTTCTTAAAAACTGCTCCAATGCTTTCAACGAAAATTTCCATTTAGGACGAGGTTGTACTCTTCAATAATATTCTTAAGAGTAATATTTCGGTTATACAGTTAGGAAATTGAAAAATTGAAAAAATTTCAAACAAATGTACTTTGGGCGACTGTAGAAGGCAGCTGGTAAGGGGATAAGACAAGGCCAGAAAACTAGCCCACACCAAAGACATTAGAAAACTAGTGCGAGAAAGTCTGTTCCATTTTCTAGCACCACTAGTTCTGTTCTTCCAAATGGCCTGTTTTTAGGAAAGGAGAAGTAAATGTGAAAACTCAATTACTAAAGATCATTAGGAACTACACGTTGTATATGTGACTCTATGCCATTTGAAAACATTTCAGTTGTTGAATTCACCGGATCAATATATCTGGGACTTTCATGATATGCAATTCATTTAAGTTTGATTACTTTAGTGACCTTGGAAAAACACTCAATATCCCAATAGAGCCAATAATACTCATATCAGTAATTAACTATTGTAGTACCTACCATTTTTTCCTGTTTTAGAAGACTGCAGTTTTCCTGAAAATAACTATTATGATTTTTAAGGAAGGAACCGCCATTATGCTTTAAACGCAATTTAATATAAGAATGTAATTTGTATAAATACATGACAATCACACTAAATGTACTGTACAACTAAGTATTCAAAAACTACTTTTCAAAGCGTACCACGTCAGAACACTAGTGATAGCCAATGTAAGAATTCCAGCTCCAAAGTGCAGATTCTGCGATTTCGATTTACATCGTTCTTCCCATGGAATCAGGTCTGGACATTGGTCCATTTCACTATATCCAAATTCCACTACCTGGTTGTCATCAGGACAATCGGTAGAAACTGCTTCCTCTTTAGGATTTGCACAATCTATTGTGTTCGACTTTTTAGGTTCTTCACAAATTGATGTTTTGGGTTTCTTCGGTTCGTCACATGCCGGGCCTCTTTTATCGGATAACTTGTACCCAGATTTGTTGAAATTTAAATATGGATCTTTCTTACCACTCATTTGCATTTCCAAATCTTGTGTTCGTCTTTCTTTAAGGAATTTAAAGTCATGATATGATTTGTGCAGATATAAATTATTTGCTTTATGGACGCAATGGTGTGTAGTAATTTGAGAACCTAAAATAATACGGTAGAAATTACGGATTTGTTGAAAACTTATTACTAGAATAATTGATCATGAATACCCAATTGTAATTTTCATTCTTAAATATTTCAAAAGTTGTTCGCATTTTTCATCTAACCAAATTGTAACCCACTTAGTACACTCTATCTCGTAAAGATATTTAGTATGTCTTATTAGAACAGCCATGATTTATTACCATTAATTGGCAAAAGAGTATTATGTCTGTAACTATAACAATAAAATCCACTTTTCTTCTAATAATTATTAGGAAAGAGATATACCATTGCGAGTTTACCTGAGATTCTGTGGCCTACTGCACATGACCGCAGAAAAGCAGCACATCTGGTTGATGGCACCATGATTCTTCATGAACTCTCCTGCAACCTCTGCAATACACAATGAAAATAATCGTTACTAATAAATGAGATAGAAACGTGAACTAAAGATGTGAGATAGAAGATAGTAGTAAAGAACGCTTGAATGTATTCTTAGAATAACAGAAATGACCTTGATGCCACATTTAGACGACAATGTGTCAACCCTTTCCAAGAAATGGAAAACGGTATTAATAAACCGAAAATGTTGCAAAGAAATTGCCACTTACGTTTTATTCAATTTTGATAAACACACGTAAGATTATTTCAAATCAAATTAAAATACCTATTGCATCTCAAATACCATCTTTTATTTTTCGAAATAGGAACAAAAACATGTAAGTGCTTTTTTAAAAAAAAATATAGAATGCGATAATGAATACTCACTGAGTGTCTGTCAAAATTTCACTAGAGCGTCTGCAGACAAAACTAAACAAACCTGAAAGTTTTAGAATTAGATAATAGATATTTAATGTATTACGCAGTTTCATGTATGACCCACATTCTTGAATTAGGTTTCAATTAATGACTCTTTGCATCATACGTTATTGGTAACATAAAATTTATGTAGTAACAAGAAGCTAAAGCGTTACATTTTCCATCTTTTCAAACAAATAAAAGAGATGGTTGCAAGGTTACCAACGTACATTATTATGTGACTGTGCGAGTTAAATTAGTGACAACATAAAATAATTTATGGAAAGCAATATACGAAATAAAACACTACATTCAGTACAATAACCTTAATAATTACTTTCTCCGCATACATCAATAGTTTACTCAGTTATTACATATTAACTTTACATTCTGTGTCAATGACGCATTTATAAGTACACAATAACGTTTTAAAACAATGTTAAAATCATAAAAATTTCGATACCTACGTGCTTTATAAAAATTATTGACTTATGGAATAAACAAAAACCAGTAAGCAGACATTAATAGTGAAGACAATAATGGCAAGCATATCGATAATTTTGTTCTTCGCCAGATGAGTGAACTAATATAATTTATAAACATTGTATTATCTTTAGAAATGCCGACGTATTACATAAAATGTTTATGATACCAATTATAGTATTTGCGAATTACTTACCCTTGTCAATACGAGTGCTACGGATTTCACTAATGAACAATTTCTAATTAGTCTTCTGAATCACAATGTAAAACAAAGTAACCACAAAACATTGATATCACGCAATATAACTACTAGAGAACTATGTATTATTTTAAGCTTTTAGATATCAACACAGCACAATGTCTATATACTTTTTCATCAGAAACACTTCAAAAAACGATCCCATCGTTATAGAAGCAACCGCCATTTTGTCCGCATCACTTATTTCAAGGAACGTCCTAGAAAACCCTGTTTGTGAGAGGTCTGTGACCGAGTCTGTGTTTTTGAGTGGCGGGAAATTGCTTCTCTGAAGTGAAATAATTGTAGAGATCTTGATCGTGGCATTTTACAGTGGTTTTATCATTTTGAACGTTTTTAACTACAAGCATTGTTTTCCCGCTCTCATCTGAAGACTGCATTCACTATTATAGAGCTAAGCGTTGATTGTAAGTTCTTTGTTTTTTATTCGTCTCCATAGAGTTTACTTTGTCTATGGTTATATCTTGTTTTTTAACACCAATTTATGGTTCTGTTTTCACTTTATTTAATTGGTTTTTGTTTTTCCATCAATTACAACTTTCTCATTGCTTGGTTTCTGTAATAGTATTCCGAATTTTAAAAAGAAATGAGTTTAGTATTTTTCTTTGATGTGCATTGTTGCCAGCTGGCAAAGATTCTACTGCTTTGTACTCCCTGACAGTGATACATATCTCTTTGTTTGAATATCATGGAAATACATATTACTCGTAATTAACTGATTCGGGTCTGTAAGTAGTATTTTCTATATTTTTCTCATCGAATTTATGGGCGGCAAAAATTATTAAATTTTGGGTAGGTGCATAATTTCTAAAATGTGGTTCCACGGATTATGCATCAAAATTTAATTCAAGAGACAGTAGCATTTTTGTAGTAAGTATTGGTATAAACGTGCTTTTCCGGGAAGGAGGCAAAACACTGGAAACTTCATTTAACCTAAATACACATTTGAGTCATTTCGCCGATTGAATTTAATATATTTTACAGAAATCTTCGACATTGTAGAAGTGCCTTGCACGCTTAAAATAAAGCACAAATAATTAAGTCAACACATTTTGTAATCCTGTTTCTTCTTTAAAATGACAACTGCTCCTTTTATTCCTTTATTTGTTTAAAGGAAGCCTTTCATGAATTCAAGATAAATTCTTTGTTGAAGTAAACAAATATTTAATTTTTGAGCTGTGTATTTAAAGAAATCAATTTTTTAAAATAAATCTTTACATGTTCCGTTGAATTTCTACACTGCGTGTTTGTATCCAACTTTGGACGAAATTTCATTTCTATAATAAACTTTCTATCATAAACTTGTGATTTAAAATTTCTAATAGTTAAGCCCTTTCCTATTTCACCCCTCACTTGGGCGAGTCAAATCTGTAAACTAATACAATTTTTTTACGTTACATCAAGTTTACACTCGTACAGTAAAAAATTATAATTTTTTTGTGAATTCCCGAAGTCGCCCATGTACAGGAAACCGAAATATTATCATAATGATGTAGGAACCTGGCTCTCTATTTTATTTATCCTATCATTTGGTTTATATTACCTTCTAATATATACAAACAAATTTTAACAATGCCATGAATTTGAGCAGCAATTATTTATTGACAAACACCAGATTTCAAAATGCTACACGGAGAATTCTGCACTCCGCCGTATATACACCAGCTTTCTGTAGTACCAAAACATAACATGACAGATAAAAGTTACCCTTTAAATACAACAACATATCTTGAAGAAAACAAATTCAATAACTCTCACTCATCATACATATTTAAACTGCATTCATTCAGGCGAGTGCCCTCGTTTTTTAAAAAAATGCCTTTATTATTAATTAATTAGGTGGTTACAATCTTGGCCGTGTTATAAGATTGTTGCCAAATTACGTCACCTCGATGGTTGCTGGACCCCGTAAAATTGCGCCGTCTTTGCAGCTCGGATTATTTGCGCCTTCTCGTCGCGGGTACCATTCTTTTGTTTTGAAACCCCATATCGAAAGCCTCGCAGACTATATTCTTTACTATGGAACACCACTCTACGACATCTTACCACCTTCCAACCAATTTTTACACGAAAATCTCCAGATTTCACTTCTGCTATAATGTCAGCACTACTAGATCGCCAACCCGTCTGTCTAGATGCCTTGTGCACCTCCCTCCTCACCGCGCAGTTTTAAAACAAAGGACAGCTCTTCTCTTCTGTCAAACTCGCTGTCCATTTTTTAGATGTCTTTTGGTTTGCACAATATCTCTCACATTCTACAAATTCCTAATATTTTATTGTCTAAACATTTGTGTAATCGCCTGTTTTATGTATCATTCACTTGTCTTTTCCAAATATACGAACATTCATTCATTAAAAAATTCATATTTTCGTTATTATGTAATAAGTCAGAGTTCAAGTGACTATGTATCCTTTCTAAACGGTTCTTTGTTTATTTATGTATTATTCTTAGGTCTGCTACCAGCATAGTTCCATAGTTCCTCATTTTTTTAAAAATAAACACTTTGTACTTCCACCCTTGCACCTTCGACTGTTTCTCTTTTTATTAAATATTTATCGAAAATCTTGCTACTGTCTGAACTTGTGCGTAGGACCACACGATCAGAGGTACTGCAGTGGCATCAGTTGATGCGCTGAGCTACCTCTCCCGGCATCATCACGCGTGACGATGAGCCGCGTGTCCAGCTGGATTCGTTGGGTTTT
>BOPP01000006.1:18138984-18149493 GCA_017312745.1 Gryllus bimaculatus | reverse complement strand
TCGAACCCAATGAGAGTCTTTTCGCAACCTTTTAGCCATCGTGGCTTTTTACAATTTTTTCTTCGCAATTTTTTCTTTCTCACCGAAGATTTGAGAAGAAATCTTTTTAAAAGTTGACTTATTAAATATTTGCAAATTATTACCTTGGTGAGAAACAGAATAGCCTATGAACTTATTTTATTTATTATCATGAAAGTGATCATAAGCTCAAATAATTAAATAAAGGCATTAGTCTAATAATAAATCCTTTGCAAGGTTGACATTGGCAGGTGTAAAAGCACTGAGCATGGTAGTGCAAAACTTTTGAGTACGTTCTTGTTGAAAAATGAGTCTTGATTGAAATACTCATTTCTAAGTATTTTTTTAAAACGTAGAATAGAATTAGAATGGAAATAGAATAGAATAGAATAGAATAGAATAGAATAGAATAGACTATAGAGAAGAATAGAATAGAAACTTAGAATGAAAAGTCTCAATCAAAACATATTGCCCAAATTACTAAATTTAATTCTTTTTTGCTTGTTCACAACCGAATTTTCATGGACATACTGTATTTCCAGTCGGAAACTCAAGAGCATCTACATTTCGTTGCACTATATTCTAACTACTACACTATACTAAAATTCTATCTTTTATCATATCAAGTATTTTTCCTTCTTTATTTGAAAGCCGGCCTCTTCTTTTAAGATTTTTTTTATCCATCTTTTATACATTCTCGAAGGAAGAAATACCTAGGAACCGGTATAAATAATACTACTCTCAATAAATTTAAACTAAATATTTGTAAGTAGTTAAGGACGTAGGAATATTCGCGTTACTGGCTGTTCAATTTAATTGTCTATAAGAACTGAGGGGGAAATTCAAAAAAATTGTAATATTAATCAAGTGTCAAAGATTTGAAAGATTACAGCTGTAATCTCTTTAATGACAAGGAAGTTGTTAAAATATGCTCATTAATGAAACGTATTTTCTAGGTATCATTATACATAATTGCATTATTTGGCATTAGTATCATACAAAGTAATTGTCATGAACTGTAATGAATGCAGTTTTTTGATACAGCCAGAATCATCAAGAATCAATGAAATGGGTGACCTCTTCTTTGAACCCTTGCTCTCGATTATCGTCAGCAATGACGCCCTGAGTTATAATTTATTCAGTGCGCGTAGTATGAGAATAGGTGGAACAACTTAGTGAAATATTTATATTTGTCAATTCATATAGAATATGTTTAAATGTGTTTGGATATTCCCCGGGTTACTAGGCGTCTAACCAAACCATGGACATCTCTTATATGACTGGGGCTGCAGAGTTGTATTTCAGTATACCTTTCTTGTATACATAGGAAATTAGTCATGTAGACGTTGAAGAGGAAGTTGAATTAAAGTTTGTTTTTTGTTTTTTTATAGAATTGGACGTTGTAGTAACCATTCTTGTTAATTGTATGTTTCGTTAATTTAATGGGAAATGAAGGATTAAACATCTTGATAATGTTTCTCACTGTCAAGTTTTCAACTGCTGAAAATTTTGTTCCCTTTAGATTTCGTTTCTTGTTGCACATCACCTATTGCAAAACACTTCCTTCTGAAATTTTTGTAATAATATTAAAGTTGAGAAGGGAGTTGAAATAATAAAAGATAATTATTTTAATTATTACGTCAACATCAAATTAGAAAAAAGGCACGACTTTTGGGAGAGAGAAGTTGTTGTTTGGTGACCAAGAGAAAAGAAAAGGCCCATAAGGCGTTTGCTCGATGGACCATAGAAAACTGCACGAAATACACGAACGGTCATTTATTTCATATTTCATGGAGATTTTTTTAACCGTTACAGGTAGTAATTGATGCATTTTCTTGACACAAACAAGGTCGTGTTTGTCAAAGACGAAACTTGTCAACGGGCGATTTCCTTTCTCGTTTGCGTTTCCTCGAGGCTGCATTCCGCTTCGCTTCTCGACGAAGCCTGCTCTGCCGCTGGGCCCGTCCACGTTCTGCGCTCGTTCGCAGTCCTAGCGTAAAAGCGCGCCTCTGACTCTTTAATAACGCCTGCGTCTCGCGAACCGGAGCGCCTTGCGCCGCGAGAGAGAGAGAGAGAGAGAAGGAAGAGAGAGAGAGAGAGACGAAGAGAGACGAGAGAGAGGAGGAGAGAGAGATGAGAGCAGAGAGAGAGAGATCGAGTTTCTGCCGACTCGCAGCGCCGCGAGGAATCGAGAGAAATCGATCCCAAGTCCGTCTAGGAGAGACAGTTTTTTAAAAAAAAGTACCGTTTTATTGTTGTTGCAATACGGTGGACGAGCGAGTATGCGCAACGCATAGAACTAATTTTATTGTTTGAAATTTGCCACTGCCGTTTGGTGTATTGGAAACGATTTGTACAGCGGAGGGGAAAAGTATAGTTGTAAAACATATTAATATATTCGAAAGTTATTCCAATATTTGAGTCATGAGGTAGGTTGTAGGTAATACATTAGAAATGAGACGTCTTATTTTGAGTCTTTGGATTTGCTTTTCAGATTTAAAATGCTAACATTGTTGTGTGAATTGCACCTGTTGCTCCCCTTATTGAGATACTTTTCCGTCTTTACGTCATTCCAATTCGCTCGCCGTATTGCAATATTCTCTGATCTTTCTCTGAAGATAAATTTGTCCTTATCTACTTATCTATTATACGATTCCTGTGACTGTGCTCGTTGGCCAAGCCTGAGATACGCAACTGATTTGATGAAAGTATGATTATGAAGATATGATTTAAATGATGGAGCAATGGTGAAATGCTGGGCTGGGGAAACGAGAGAACATCGAAGAAACTGCCACAAAATCTCTGTGATTGCGACAAATTCTTCATAGACCGACCGGGATAGGAACCCAAGTTCCAACAGGGAAAGGGAGAGGTCTGACCACTATACGACTGGTCGCTCGTCAAGAGCCTTTGTGTCAGGGAAAATTTGCCCACCGTATTGGACATTTTTTATTGATTCATTAGTGATTGCAGGCACTTCAAGTACTAAGGCACTCAGTCCCGTTAGTGTAGTGCATGTTTTTTCCTCGGGTGATGGGTTCTGCGGTGGTGGTCTTTTCCCCACTGAAGGATGAGATCCGGCGCCGACCTACCATCGGCTAACTGGGTATCCCCCAACCAGGTATCTCCCACCAGCGAGGCACGGCCCCAGTCGTAAGTTCCCGACCGGTCTCTTGGCATGTGTGGTAGTGTGATGCATGTAAATGGCAGTGTAAGTGTGAGTGCGTGTATGTAAGTGGTGACGATGGGACAAGAAGTGGGAAAGAAAAATCGCGCGTTGTCCTTGGCCCGATTGTTGAGGTATTTCTCTGGCATTCGCCTGGTGTTGATCGGAGAAACCATTGAAAACTAGCAAGCAGAGCAACCGGTCGTTAGAATTCTCGTGCAATCTACGACTGAGTCGAGAATGCTTGAGGCCGACTCTTAACTTAGGACCTCCCGGTCAGAGACACTGCAGTGACAGGAGTTGATGCCCTGAGACACCTTTCCCTCATCGTATTGGAATAATCTCAAGTCTTTTTATCATGATAGGGGAAGAGAGATCGTAATTTACCGACCCCCGGCACAGCGGGGAGTCAGAGAAATCGATCCCACAACCTCTCAATGCTATTAGATTCTTCTTTCGATCCGCAATAAGCGGCTGTGTGAGAATTTGCAACCTAATCATGGAAAATGGCCGCACACAGTTTCGCCAACTTTCTCTGAAATTATTCCAGCAAGTATGCTTTGCGGCAGGCGTGACCATTTACGATATTTTCTCGTAATATTTGTGTTGCTGATTGCTGAATCACGTTCCATTGAATGCTGATGTCGAATTGCGAAGTGTTTTCTTTAAACATCCTGCTTGTATCTTTTGAAAGTATGCATTAAGGATATAGAAAGTAATTGTGGATATATGTATTCGTATTTCTTGAAGTATTTATATCTTCGTTTGCTCAGCAAATTTGCATTTTATTACATGAATTGTTGAATTTTCAGTGTACGCTTACCGATATCATCTTTCTCAAGAACCATAATTTCTCTTTTTGTAGTATAAAATAACTGGTGTTGGCTACTTGGTGTACAGCAGGGACTTATAGATACGAGATTTCCTTGTGCAAATACGAATGAAAATGTAGTTAGTTGTAAGGGATTCTCGAGAGATAGCCACTACCTACCACATCGCAAACAAAGAGTAAAAACTTGCAAGACTTGCGGGATGAACCCTGACACGGTTGCTATGTTTTAAAAATGTGGGGAGATGCAATTTTTTACCTGGATATCAGAGCTAATGCCACTTAGGAGTCTTCTAGTATCTACCGTTGTACTCGTACATGGCAGGGAGACGGATCATAGTATTATGAAGGAACGATCCTAAGAACGCAAATTAGAATACGGAATGAAGGATCGCGTGTGGTTCGTGCTCCGATTTTTTTTCGTGCGAAATTTGCTTTTGCCACTACCTATATTTTGCAAGAAGACACCAGAGAAAGACCAATCACATCATACTGCTGCTAGAATTTTCTTTCTGAATAGTGGTTGTTATAGCTCTTTACCTTTACTAGCCAAACTTACGACCTCTTGGCAAATGTAGATTCATTTACAAACTTTCAACAATATTGAAGAAAAGCTATCGCACAATGATTGTATGTTATTACTATCTAAACTTTATTTGTAAAGTGAGAGCTGTTGAAACGGCCGCTTCTAGTAAGCGGTCACCTCACTTAACTGCCATTTTTCGAGAAACAATTTTTTTTAAACTCAAATGTATTCACTATTTTATGCGGTCACTGGGCCCCGAAGTATTACTCGCGCAACTTTTCTTGAACGATGACCTTGCTTCCCCCTCTTTGACACAATAAACAGATGAAGGCAAAAGCTCGCTGCGAGCGCTAATGCCAACATTCCAAACACATTTTCACTGGCGCGAAATGGAAACAATTTTCTTTTGAAGACGAGAACTTCTATCCGTTATTTTCTCCAAAAATCTGAAGAAATGACCAAAGCTGGCAAAGGTTTATTACAGGAGATACCTCAAACACCTGAGAAAGTTAGAACGCAAATTATTGAGAACGTTGCGAAGGCATGACTGATTCTCGAGAGATTAGCATTGCTTTATGAAATCTAGTAGACAATTTCGTAACTAATACCCCCAATCTACCCACATTTCTTCAATCCATCGTTCAAGAAAAGTTGCGCGAGTATTAGTTGGTCAGGCCCATTTTGTAGATTTACCTGTATTAGATGGACACAAATTTCCCACGAATTTTAGATTTGGATCCGTAACACTATAAGAAGGAAAGACAGTAGAGAATACATTTTGATTTATTTTTTGGTTGATTCATTATCTTTCTTCCTGACCGGGGCCGCTACGTCAGATTATTTAGAAAAAATATCTCTAGGGCTATAAATATCTGAGTCTTTCATTTCTTTTTCGAAAAACAACACATAATGTTTAAGCCAGCACTGAATTTTTCCGGGGTGTGATTTACATCTATAAATCGAATTGGAAATTAAGTCAAATTATAGGAGGGAACAACCAGTAGCGTCAAAAATAAGATATTGAAAAGCTGGAAATTAAAAGATTTAGTACACGTGTTGTTACAGAGCGTTCACATTTTCTGGTATTTTGCACTGTAAGAGTAATTAAAATGTGTTAACGAATAAAGTATACTTCATTTCATTTCGAACAACATTAATTTGAGTGTCTGCATTTTATATTCTCGTCACCACGTTTAGAGACAACGGGTGCAAACGGCCATTTTCTTTCACCTATCGCTGACCGCTTAAGACTTTCTTCACTGTATGTATGTGTAATTTCGCTTTGGGAAGATGTTCAATGTGCTTTATTAAAGATTTAATTTCCGAAAACAGAATAGCATGAAAGCGACAGCGACAACACTCATAAGAGGAAAGAGTCACGGTCCGGAACCAGGGTAGCGATCCGATGGCCGCCCACGCAATTGCCAAGTGTACAACGTCCGTTCCTTCTCGCTTGTGAAAGCAGCCCCCTTCTTTGAGAGGTGTTGGAAGATAACGCAATTCTTCTGCATCTGTCTGAGCCACTTTGGGCTGGCGAAGGCTCCATTAGACCCCGCTCAACACAACGAATTACTTTTTAGACTATCGGCATGAATATTGCATGAGTCGGGAAGAAAAGGGGGAGAATCTTTCATCTCCATGAAAACGAAAATCGTGAGGGGGGCCCCGGCACATCGACGCGCTCAAACGCCGGTTTTGGTTCCCCTCCTTCATTTCCATTAGAGAAGAATTAAATTAGGCCCGACAACAAATACACATCGACGTGGCGAGGAGAGGAAGACACGGAGGACGGGGTGAGGACGGAGGGTTTGCGAGGGTGATTGGCGAGGTGAGGACGCGAGGACGGCGGGGAAGGGCTCCGTTGCAATTAGGCGAGCGTCCCTGTCACCTGTAAATAATATCATTATCCTTGGAGGAGCGCGTCCCGTGCTCCTGACTGACGACGACGTTGCAGGTTCCTTCCTCAGCCCTCAGTCCTCAGGCATGGCAACCCCTCTTTGCGGTAACGTAGTTAGCTGCTCGCAAGATGAGTGACGTCGAACGCACTGTGTCCGTTTGCAGCCAGTTGAGTGGCGGAGAGGAAGCGACAATTGAATGAGACGCATGGCTGTTTGTTTAGACGTGTACATATATTTCATCCATTCATACAAGCCCTTTTTAATAGTTTCTTTGAAAGGCTCATGTACGTGTATACAGTCATACGCTACTTCAAACCGACGTTGATTTATAAGGCAAAATGTATAAGGTATCTAGGACAAACTCTTCTGTATTGTGCGCCCATTCGTTGTAAAAATAAAAACCTAAGACATATAAGGCATGTGGAGGGTCGTATGGATGGCAGTATATCTATGTTGCCATTATACTGAATCGGTCTCGAACGACTTTAATCGTATCTTTATTAACAATTATCGACAGTTACGTTGAGCATTGTGAAAAAAATCTTACTAATAACGTGTACACATAATTGTTATCCTCCGATTAGAAACAAAATTTTCTTCTCATCAGAAGAAACTTAGTTTGAACTGCCGATATCAAAATAACATATCGCATCGAAAAATAGAACGCGCAGTTCGTTTACAATAGAATTCATGAAGTCGGACGCACCGAACAATTAACATTCTGCCATGCAGGGTGCGCAGATGTTTTGTTGCGTCAGAGCTCCAACGCTGTCACGTAATTGCGTTTGTTAGGGATGCGATCGCGTTTTTGTTGATTGCAATGAAGGGAAATTGGCTCGTCATTGGTCGTAACCAGGCTGTGCGCGACTGTACAGGTGGCCATTATGAATATCGGTCACTGCCATAGATCGCTGCAGGTCGGGAGTTCATCGAAAAGAATGACTTCGCTCGAACGAACTTGATTACATATGAGCAAATGTAGTTTGTTTCGATTGTTATCAATAATGCATATTATGGAAATGTGCGCGGCGCTGTTGAATGCTCGTCGAAATCTCGCAAACGAGTTTTGTATCGAATTTTGTAAAAATACATTCACAGTTCAGTTTGCGAATGTAATGACGGGATGACATTATAGACAAAGCTAAAGTAAACATAAACATTAATTTTCAGTGTCATCCAATATGCTTCATCGGCCAGCTGAGGCGTCGGAATTGCTGTTGCGTTGCACGTTTTAATGAAATACACATTTCGACTTCTCTTTAATGGAGCCTCCGCTGAATAGAGAATCATAATCAACATTTGAGTAAATTTTTACACATAACACCGCTGTCTCAAGAAATATCTTGATTATAAAAAATAAAAATCAAGTTAGATCAAAAAGTGATAAATAGAACACATGAATATTTGAAATTATCAACAATTTGACATATAATTAAGTATAAAATATGGATGTAAAATAATATTTGAGTATGTTTTAAGTCTTTAATGAAATTTGCCAACACTTGACAATATATATCTTTAAATTTTAACATAAAATTTCAAAATAAACATTACATTATTTCCTGTTTGCGGACTGCTTTTGTTATTACTTCTGTAAGTATAGTGCATGTTTTATCACGGGAGATAGCGGTGATATCCCTCTTGTGGATGGTGAATTCTGGCGCCGACCTATACGTCAGCTTGCGTGTTTTCCCCAACTTGGTATCCCCAACCAGCGGGGCACCGCCGCCACAGACAGGAGCTCTAAGCTGGCGTCATGTGTGGTAGTGGAGTGCATGTAATTGTACGTGTGTGTATGTATGGAGATAAAATTGAAAAATGAAGAGAAAGGAAAGATCGCACGCTGTCCGTGGCTTTTTTTGTGAAAGTGCTGCAACGGCATTCGCCTGGTGTTGATCAGAGAAATCACGGTAAACTATCAATCTACCCGGCCGCTAGAGTTCTCCTCCAGACAGCGGCTGAACTCGACACCAGCTATCTAGAAGGTGTCGAAAATCTTTCCACCGTCGGGATTCGAACCTTAGGACCTCGCTGTGAGAGGCACTGCTGTGAAATAAATTGATGAGATACCTAAGCCAGTAAACATTTTATAATTATATAATTGGAAAAGTTATTTGTTATGTCCTTTTAGTACTTTGTGATCAAACTGCTTTGTACGAAGTAAATATTCATTTATACATTTATAAATTAATTGTCAAGAAATTATGGTAATAAGTTATAATTTTTTTACTGAACGAATTAATCGAAGTATTCGTTTCGTAGCATCACGTGCTTCCTGCATAACGGTCTAGAATTTGTATGTAGCTCACCCGTGCCTCTGTTCTTTTTCCACTAAAGGCTCAATTTTTTATTTTCCAGTCGTAGTTGTGTGTTGCAGTGATGCAGCAGAAAAGTACGAGTAGCCTTTTTCAAATAAAATCGTCATGGTAATGTCGGACAGGATGTGGGGTTCTTTATGAACTTTTTCATTAGACTTCTTGCGAAACGTACTACGTCGACAAGACTGTCGTTTTTCCTGCTCGGTCGGTTTTTTATGACAATTGAAACTTCCAAAGTTTCACGCGACTGTAACGTTGGTTGTGATGACATTTATTTGTATAAGAAAAAAGTAAGTTGTTATACTTCGATGGACGCGGTCAATCGTAAATTTCGTTTTTTGTTTGTTTGTATGGCCTTTCGACAAGTTTGCTGCTCCTTTTTATGAACTTGATCATAAGCTTTTTTCTTTTCGCTGTAAAAGTGAATTGCAAACGATTGGGTTTGATGTTGAATTATTCGGGTGGAAGACCATTGAGGGAGGTTGAGAAGAAAACATATATTTTAAAGAACTCCGCATCTGATTTTATTTCAAGGATTATCGTGAATAAAATATACAATGAAACATTTTCTTTTAATATAACATTTATTACTGAAGTTACATTTTAGATTACATATTAACCAATCGTAATTTTACTTAATGTCTTTTGTGGTGTAGCATGTCGGAATAGAAGGCAAACTTTCTGTCAATTTTCGTGTTAATATTCTTGCTCTCTGTTTTTCTGAAATTACATTTGTTGTTTAACACGGATAATTACAACAAAAGGCAAAATTAGAACATTACAATAAAAGTTAGAAAATAAAGTATTAAGAAGTAATGAACAACTATTTGTTTGATGTTTAATTATTCGATTACGACCACAAGCGTGGCTAATATATCACCCCCATTATGATCCATAATCTTGTTTGATATATATGTAGACACTAGTAACTGTAAACTTTCTGATCATCAGTTTAGATATTCATTTCAAAATTTCTTTAAATGAATGATTTTCTAATTTATAATGACGCATGAGTCACATACGGTAGTATGTGTGCGAATGTATGTGTATGTGGGCTTGTCCGGGCGAGTGAAGAGTGTGAAAGCGTATGTGCTTTTTTTATAGGGTAGGTGGAAATCTTCACAAATGGTCCGTACCACATGGTAGTCTGGAATTGTTACTTCTAAAATCATATCTTTAGGCTTCTTCAGCCTCAGATAACCACCGTTAGGCATTACTTCCAGGTGAATAGGACATGCGCCTCCTAGTCTCTTGGCATGTATCATTCTCGTTCGATTCTCTGCTCAATATTTGGACGGCGAAAGCCGCACTGCTTCCCACTTTACAACCATGTATGTGTTGTGGTTGAGTATTCTTGTACTTGTAAGGACGAGTAGAGCGTGTATGAGCCAGTGTGTGTGTTGTGTATGTGTATTTTTATGTGTTTGAGAGGGTTAGTGGAATGTGTATTAGACTATGTGTGTGTGTGTGTGTGTGTGTGTGTGTGTGTGTTTGAATTCTTATATGCTTGTGAGGGCCATTGGAGTGTGTATGAATCTGTGTGTGTGTGTTTTGTGTTTAGGTGGAAGAGCGGGTCTGATGACCTGAGCCTCGCCAATTCAATAAAGGCATATAATAATAATAATAATAATAATAATAATAATAATAATAAATAATTATTATTACTATTATTATTGTCATTGATATTGCAATTATTTTTATAATTTATATTCTTATGTGCTTGTGAGAGCGAATGCAGTATTTATGAGCCTCTG
>BOPP01000006.1:18098072-18122891 GCA_017312745.1 Gryllus bimaculatus | reverse complement strand
GAATTTATTTAAGTTGCTTGTTAATTATATAATAATATAATTGATTGTTGTAAATTAATGTAAATGGAGTTGTTTATTTTAGTTATAAAGAAAACACAGATTTTTTAATCGTCGTTTGATGTGACTCTATGGCAAATTGAAATCTTCGAATGTTTTGTAAAACCTTTGTGAGGTCGAAGCCCGAAAGTGGGTGAAAGTGGGTGATTTTATTTTCCAGTATTTTGGCGCTGCGATGCCTGCTTTGGATATACTTTGGTCAAGCTCTGCGCGCATGGGGCGGCGGTAGGAAAAAGAATGCTAGCAATTTGGTACTACATTCCGCACGTCTGCAACACATTGATTTAATAGAATGGGAGAAATGAAGAAACGCCTTTATTGTTGGTGAAATTAAAATCTTGAAATTATCAAATATATGCGCCAAGTTGCCTGTGGAGACCTTCACTAAAGTTCGATACACAAATTCAGGGTTTGGGCAAAATTCCAGATCGATACTGGCTAAATATGTTTAAGAAATTCCCTACAATAAACTTTTGCTTTCACAGCAACACTAGAAGAACGTCTAGACGGTTAGAAGGTTGCCTTCGGTTGCACTCTACTCGATACGATTCACATGGCCCGCGTCCTTCCGTGATGCGTGCGGGTCGGCTGAGCCATTGAACCGGCGCGGTCCCGCAAGACCGGGAAGGACGCGCTGACTGGTCATTAGGCTACCTTCTCCCCTGCGCGCGCGGAGAAGTAGATCCGAGTGGAACTTGTTACTGCCGCCTTCCTGCGACGCCGACTCTCCGCTCCCCCCGTTAAGGTTATAGGGGCGGAGATTCTGGGACAGCGGGAAACTCTCTCGGCGCAGTTAACTGACGAGAAAATCTACTTCGCATTTTAAAGGTGTTGAAGTCTTGAACTCGTTGTAGGGGCATTTATGGATTATTAGTTTTATTAATATACCTATTTTAATTTTTACTTATACAAATTATAGACGGATTATTAATGCTGTGTGTTAATAAGTTTCTACAGCATTACATCTGTTATGCGGTATATGAATCGTTGATCTACTCCAGGCAGTGTGCCTCACGCGTTGTGGAGGCCGGCGTAAGCAACCTAATTTGTGTTGTGCAATGAAATATAATATATTATAACACGTATTTTCTTAAAAAAGTTCGACACCACAAATTATACTTTATCTACTCGAAAATACTTCATTTTCTCTTCCAAGAATCCCACTTCACTTCCCAAAATTTTATCCCATCTGCCACAATAGGAACAGTTGTATTTTTCACCGCTGCCTTATGTACGAGTAATTCCTTTCACTTTAGGAAGAACACGTTTGTTGGTTCCTTTAACGAGAAGAAACGAAATGATCTCTTTTGATCGTGCGACTGACGTAAAGAAATCTACAATACATTCAATTAAATCTATATGCAATACATGAACAAAGATTACATTAAGAATGAAAATATTGTTAATTTAATAAAACCTTACCAGTTGTATAAAAATGAACCTCGTAACTTCATTTAACACTTTCTAAAATTATTTTATGTCGGCTTTTCAACACTTGGCCATTACAACTTACTTTGCTTTCTGCAGCCAACTAGAAAGTCATCATTAGGGGATATTATTACTAAGCAAATTAATAATGGTTTGAATAGAGGTGGAAGTCATACTTCTAACAATATTTTTGAACAAATATGAGCTAAAGCAACTACGAAGTTAAAAATGTCAATGTGAAAGTTGGCTCAAAATTCTAATTTCCTTCATTGTTTCACTACGTAAACTGAAAACACTGCGAGTTCACGCTTTCGGCTTAACCAGAAAAGAGCATTATTCCAATTTCACATCCAGGAGGTGTGCAATCCAACTGGGCCACGTGGCAGATGCCAAACAATAACGGCGCCGTCTCCTCGCAAACAGCCCTCCCGCGAGTCGCTTGGTGGGCCGTGCACGGAAGTAGCCATCAGGGCCGCGCGGGCGCCGGAAATAGAAAAAGCCCGTCAGCGGCCCCGCGGGCCCGGCCCTCGCCGCCGGCGAGCAGGAGCTCTCCGCGCACCTGCGGCCTCGTTGGGCGCTGCCGCGGCGGAGGACCGCCCTCTGCGGTCGACGTGGCTGCCGCGCCACCGCCACATCACCCACCGCCCACTGCCGCCGCGCCGCCGCGCACGTCCACCGCCAACCGCCACCGCCACGTCCACGCCACCGGCCACGTCCACCGCCACCGCCACCGCAACCACCACCGCCACCGCCAACCGCCACCGGCCACCGCACCGCACCGCCACCGCCCGCCACCCCACCGCCACCGCCCACCGCCACCGCCACCGCCAGCCACCGCCCGCCGTCACCGTCGCTGTTGCCGTCGCCGTCGCGTGCCATCACCGCCACCGCCAACATCACGCGTCAACCGTCCCCCCACCGTCGCCGTCACCGTCATCGTCATCGTCACCGTTCACCGCCGCCGCGCGCCACGCCGCCGTCCCCGCCCCAATCTCCACCCGTCGCCACCGCCTCCGCCCCCGCCAATTGCCACGCCACGCCGCCGGCACGTCGCCGCAGCCGTGCGCCGCGCAGGATTAGCCGCCCGGCTCACGACGACAATCGAATCGTTTATTTCAGAAACCCGTCAAACGCCAAAAATCTAAAAATCCGCATTAGGCAGTGGATCTTTGGTTCGCAGGCGGATAGATAGAGCGTTTCAAAACGGTCTTAAGGTCATTAGTCGCATGTATACGTGGCATGTTCGCGGGATGAATCTGTGATCTTTCCAAGGTCGATAGCGAAAACGGCCGCCGAACTAAGGCCTGAACTGAATTCTCCTCGAGACAGCAGCTGAATCCTAACCTAGGTCTGTAGCATATAATTATACGAAACATATTAATTTATCAACTGCTTCAAAAAATAAAAAAATATTTGGAAAACAGAAAAAATTGGGAGTCTTTTTCTGAGTTTTTTTCGAATGAGGCACTGTAGGCGTTTGACGGGTTTCAGAAAATAAACGATTCACATTGATGTTACCATGCAATTTGATGAACCCGGAGGTCCTACGATCAGTCCCACAGCGGCAGGAGTTTCGACCACCTGTGCTACATACCTAGGGTTTGGGATATCGCTGCCTGTCTACCAGAAGAAATTCTAGTACAGGCCTTTAGTTTGGTGCCGGCACCTCGTTATCAAGCTTGGGGAAATTCAAGGTTTGCTTGCTCCCGCACAAACATGCACTGTATAATGGGACTATTGACTTTAGCCGTTGAATCGCGTCTAAAACACTACTTATCAATCAAATCCGATACATCTTTAGACCTCCCAACTAACCACGTCGGCTGATTGCCGCTTCGCCTCAGACACCAACACGCTCCCCTGGAACCTCATGCCTCCCGGCAATGTAACCTGCACAGACACTGTCTTTCCTTCCATCCATTGTTATTTCTCCAATACACCGTCCATCAATCGCGCACCGTTCACATGATGATCATCTCATCGCGGTTCATAAATATTACCCTCATCACTCTTCTATTAATTCCATCACTCGTCCCACCGGCATATGCAAATCAGGGCTTCAATTGATGTCACTGCTGTGCCTCGACCGGGAGTCCTTTGGTTTCGACTCGCCGGTGTTGCAGGATTAGGTACGGTGACACTAACCTAGATAACTTTAAATTCAGCTGCTATTCTGGAAGAGAATTCCAGCGCCCGTCTGCTCTGATCGGTGAGTTTTCGTGGATTTTTCAATAGTGCTGGAGTAGTAACTCTAACAATAAGGTCCCCGGCCGCGCGCGATCTTATCTTTCTCTTCCTTGTCCTGTCCTGCACCCCCCTCACACTCATGACTTCAGGCATCGAGACACACTACGCACCTTGCGGGGAGACACGGTCGGGAGCTAAGAGCTTGTCCCGGCTGGGGCGCTGCCGTTGGTGGGAGATACCTGATTAGGTAAACCCCGTAAGCCGATGTAGGTCGGCGCCAGGATCTCACCATCTAAGCGTGAAGATTTCGCATAAAATGATTCCTACAGTTTACGGGACCAATGTCCTTAGCAGTTGACTGCGCCCGAAACGCTAATCAATCATATCCTTCGCCTCAGCGTCCTCCTTATGGCCTCTCCTCCTCTCAACTCTTCTTGCTTTTGCTTCTTCCCGTCAGTTTTATCGCTTCCTCCAACTCATCAGCTCGTCGCCTGCCTTGGGCGTTGAAGCGCCGCCGTCTTGCTCCTGGGGTGCACCGCCGCCACGCCAACCGCCGCCGGGGGCCGCCTGCGGGCGCCGGGCGCAGGGAGAGGGAGAGGAGAGGGAGAGGGAGAGGGGAGAGGGAGTGGGAGTGGGAGTGGCAGTGGGCAGGAGGTTCCAGGCGCGGATGTGTGCGCGGGGGGCCGGTGGCGTGCAGCGCGCGATTGACGCCCGGGCGACGGAGGTGTAGGGGGGGTCGCGACGCCAGCGCAGCGACGGCCGGGCGGGCGCTGGGACGCGTGCGTGAGAGAAGAAGGAACCCAGCTGCGGGCAGAACGGCAGGAGTCAGGGTGAAAAAGTTGCGCCGGGAGTGTGGTGTGGAGAAAAAAAGGTGAGTATTTTAGGACAAGAGTTTTTAACCCCCTGGATTTACCTTCACACCTGACTACCTGTTTCACACGCTAAGTTCTACCTTTTCCATTTATTTTCTCCGTTCTTTCCACTTGTGGCTTCTTTATAGCAAATCTTGTTCTCCTTTATTTCGACTGTTGATTCCTCGTGTTTTACAATCTCAGGATGCAGCGAACAGGGTTACTTAGCGTTACCTAGACCCTAAGTTCGACAGCCAGATTCACTCAGAACTGTAAGGTGCTTATAACTACCGATGTACTTCTCAACGTTCGTAGGACAATGCACATGAACAAGTACAAGTCGCTCCTGAGTGAGCGAGATCAGTATAAGTAGGTGTTAAGATATTTCTTTATAGTTTAAGTAAATGATTCAGAGAATATTCTAGTGTCATTGATATGTGATATTAGATACAGATGTTTTATTTACTTATTATGAAAAAAATAAGTATTAGAAAAATAAATTTCGGCATGAAAGCGGAGATGAAAACGGACGAGTCACATTAGATCGAATCAGAAAATATATTTTTATTATTGCTCGACTACACACTAAAACCGAACCGTTGAGTAGTTATCCACAACACAGCTTCACTCTGAGTATGTACAGTGATCGTCATAGTTCGGAGGTGCGGTTGCAAGGTGGGATATGACTCGCAACGGTTCTTTTTCTTGTTTGTGTACCAAGCTACGTTCGATCTTCTGTACAACTCTAACGACGCACATGTGGCAAAGACAGACGCGCCGAAGAAAAGGAGGGGCGATACGTGTAGCGGAACGATTGGCAGGAAGGGCGGTCCGAACGACCGGCACTGGGTAGGCCAGAGGGGGGTGTGGGTCGGACGGTGAGAGAGTCGAGGCGTGCCGCGTGGAAGGTGTCGCGCCGAGCCACGCGCGCACGCCGAACCACCTCCTGAAGTGCGCACGACGGTCGGGCGGGGCGCAGTTGAGACGCGCCTCGCGCCCAGCGCCATCACTAACGCTGGACCTGCCCAGCCCCGAACCTGACCCCGCCCACTCTCCACGGCTGCGGTCTGTTCAACACGCTTTCCGCCATTCTCGTTTCCGTTGGCGCCGTCACTGCATTAATCATCGCGCTGTACCACCGACCAAAACGCCTGCTCGCGTTTGCGGTTGCCGGCAGGGTGCCATCTCTAATACCTTCTGCCACACCACGACATTCTTCCGATTACGTATATGAAGTCATCTCTTAATATTTCGTCGTCGGATACACCTGCGCCATGCCTCGCAGCACTTCACTTTCTCATGACGCCTCTCGTTACCCCGTCGTCTCACCTCTGACATCTTCACCTCTCACTCTCTGCACGTGTCGTCCACGCGGCCTCCAGCAGGCTCTCGACGAACATTGTATTCACTGTTCGCCGACTCTTTTGTCACGCAACGTTCCGCTTCGCTCAGTCCTCCTGAATTCGAGAGCACCTCTTGTCACGCTCACTGTCCGCCTTTCGTCACCTCCCGACTCTTGTCGTCACCTCTCGTCATTTCTCCTGACACCTCTCGTCACCCCCCTTCCACTCTCCGTCACCTCCCTTCCACTCCTGGCCACCTCTCGACCACCACTCGAGGTATCTCTCGTGACGCTTCTCAACATCCCCGTCACCTCTTCACCACTCGTAAACACATCCCTCTACCTCCCAAACCTTTCATTCTTTCGACGCCACCTGAAAACACAATCACCTCGGACAAAAAAAAGGTCCCATCTCTTCTGACACCTCCACAACACATATCTGCACACCACCTCCCCACTGGCCACCAAAATTCCTCCCACACTGCCCATCACGTCTCCGCACTTCTCCCCAAGGCACGTCGTCGACGCGCACAGTTACTGCAGCGGCCACCGCCGTCGCCGCCGCGGCCTTCGCCGTGAGCACCCGAGGGAAATCATGGCGGTCGAGTGTGAGGCCACGTCCCTCCGCGCTCCATCTCCCCTCCCCCTCCCCTTCCCTCCTCCCACCCCTCCCCGGAGATGCCCACTGATACGGAGTGCTTCCGGGTTAAATTTTTCCCTCGCGAGAAAAATCGAGAACGCACTGCGAGAGAGCGCGGCCGAGCCCGGTGCAAGCTGTCCGCTTGGCCCCGCCCAGGAAGCCACGCCTGCGCCTCGCGGTGAGGGATAGAGGAGCGAATAGTGGTTTGCGACTCTAGTAAGGAAAGAAAGTCTCCGAGAACGAGTATTTTAAAATTTTGAAATGAGTACGCCGAAGAGAGTTTTGCACAATAAGAGCCAGCATGAATTGTAAGAACGTACCCTTGGGATCACTCACTGTATACGAGAAGCGATGTTGCTTCGTATATCTCCAGTGGATCATTTACTTTGCACTACGCAGAATTTTATTTACTTTCGAATGCACGTCTCGTAATCTACATCAAATCATCTAAACAAATTCAGCAAAGTGCAAAATTTCAAATAATTAGCAGTAATCAGTTGTAAGGTTTTTCATTAATAAAAATATACTTTTCGGTAGAATATTTAGTTAGATAATAAATAAATAAAAGAGTAATAAAAAATAAATAAAAGTATACTTTTCGAAGTAGTACAAGAATACTTTTCACCAGGAGTCAATTTACGTTGGTTTCTCTCAAACAATGTGCTCCCAAATACCAGGTTCAAAAGAAACTTCTGTTTGACGAATAAATTAAAAGCTAAAAATCGGGAATTAAAAGGAAAATTACAACTTTTTGTAAATCGCGTACATGTATTTTATTTTAAATGCTCTATGAAATGTAGGTGAACTTGTGGCTAGGAACACATACTGACAATTACCCTCGTTCCGAATTGGAAGGGTCTCAGGTTAGAACCGCGCAATATATCGGGGATGTTTTGTTCTATGCAGTATGTGTGTTGAGTAACGTAGCGGGATACCGTTGTTAGTTATCTTCTCCTAGCAAAGGGGTATAATGTTAGAAGGCTCTAAATAAACAAATGAAAAAATGAAGACGAAGTTTAAGAGATTCTCAGATCCACAGGAATGTGGGTGTATGCAAATGTATGCGAGTTATTTTAAAATATTGCATCTTTTATTTCAACTACACCTTGTTCATGTTATTTCTGGTTGGTCACCGTTGAAAAGTTTCACTTTATGCAACTTTGTAAAGGTTTTTCAACACCAGCGTCTGGCCTGGGTTTTCGAAATACGTGCCCGTGTTATGGTCACGTGATTCGTGGCGTATCTGGTGCTGCGCAGAACGAGCAAAAATCGGTGCTCCGGACTAAGCCACCCATGTCTTTTCATCATGCTCAGATCCAAGGTGGCTTGTGGTGTAGAAGCCATACCGTTCACCTTCCATCTCTGGGGCCAGGTGGAAATTCTTTGTCGATCCTTGTACAATTTGTGGGATTTTTCCAGACTCAACACTCAACCGTAAATCCATTTCACATATCCGAAGTTAGGACGAAAAGCGCTCATACAGAAATAAAAAAAATAGTAGTTCGAGAGACATATAACTTGTGGTTGATAGTCATCATTCTAAATGAAGACAAACACGACGAACAATACAGTGAGAAATTCCTGAATAAAGACAAACAAGAGGGCGAATTACTTAACTGTCGTTAAAAACAAGGTTGTTCATTTTGATCGGAGTTTGAGCATTATCCCCATGTGTGGCAACACAGTGAGGGGAAACGCAATCACGTCCTGGCAGCGATGGACCATCTCTCACGTGCGCCCAGACAAGGTCCATGCGCAGTTCGCTTTCTCGGCAGCCGCTGCCTTATCTTGCGGCCATGAATTACTTTAGCACCTTAAGGGGTTTATCACTCATCGAGGGTTTGCGATTGGTCCTCGAAGGAGAAATTAAATATTTATGTTTGCGTCAGATTCGAATCGTAGAAAGTTAATGGAATACGAAGGTACGATTTGGTAGTGTGTGCTTATCGGATTTAAGTATTGACTTCGCTGTTCGGTTATTATATAGCACTGGTCTTAGAAAAGTCGTGTAAGCTTGATCTCATTAAGCTTGGTGGTAGTTATGATGATTTGTAGTTAGTTCGTGTTAATTGTATGATTCTCATAGATTAAGAGGATTGGGAAATTATCACCCAATTTATATAAACATGAAGGAAATGAAATTATTTTTAATAGTGTTTTGAAGATCAATCACAAATATGTTTCTCACGTTCTGCTCAATGGTCTCCCAGTTCTTTAATTTGTAGTCTGCATTGTCACTGGTGAATTAAACGTACTATGTTTTGCAGTTAAACAATTTCTTCATTGATATCAACACGAGGAAGAACATGCTATTCGGTATTGAAATAACATGATTTATTGTTTGAGTAAATCCTGATTTGTTTTCTTCTAAATAATTGACAATTTCAGTTATACGGTAAATTTTTGTCTGTAAACGTAGTTATTTTGAGGATAGCATGTAACTGCATTAAACATTAAAGTGAATAAAATATATTAATGTTATTATTGGAAGCGGCATGTGTTAACAACATTAAAAATTTGCTTTCTAGAGTAAAGGTATCCGTAGTATAGAGTAGTCCTGCTTGTCTTCGTCTTCGCTTTGTCGTCCTATTGGGCTGTGGGAAAAATGATCCCGTCTGATTCAAGTGGCATTTGGGCTGTGAAGCAAATTCCCAGAAATCTTCCCCTGTCCTTTGCTCAACACACATCTTACTGGAAAGATTCGATAAGGCCCGTTTTGAGAATTGTGTGTTCGGAACTACGACTATTGTGTCAACTCATTGAAACTTCATGCCAAACTGTAAATAAAAACCCAATAATAGTTTCAATATCATTAAAAGATACGTTTGAATGGAATAAACATATTGTACTTCATCGCTAGTAATGTAGAATGAGCGTCAAGTGGAAAAATTACATACATATTTACATTACATTACATATATATTATTACATACATATTATTATAATTACATACATAATTACATTACATATATATTATTACATACGCTTTATCATCGCCACCTAGTATTACAATACAGGAAGCGGGCCATTTTCTCTCTGGAACAGCGTTGCGTCGCCTGCAGACCTTGGCGAAGTCCGCGCGTCTTCTTGCGTCCATTAGCGCGGGCGGCGCGCGATAAGGCTCTGGGCTTGACCGCCGCTGCGGCCCCCGGAGGCCGCGCTGGGCCCTGAGTCATTAGGCGTCCTCGCGAGGGGAGGGGGGGGGCTAATGAGGGCGGCGCGGAAGCAGGTGGCGCCCGCCCACTTTACCCACCCGCCTTCCGAGTCAACCCCACCCCCGACTAATTCTGCTTTCTTCGCCTCGTTATTTCACATTGCTAGTTATTTGGTGGCTAAAGGTCGTTTGAACGAGAACATAATACCCATAATTTTCTTGGTCATGCAGACGTTTCGGCGGCCGACGATATTTCGAACATGCCGTTGTCTGTATTTTCAGCCCTGATGCATGTAAAATCAAGAAATATTATTTTATATTCTCGTCCAAACAGCCTGTAGTCAAGAAATAGCTACAGCAGAAACCAGAAATACACAAATAGACACGCGTTATGATTGTTTTCAATTTTGTCAAACGTTTGTCTCGCCTGGCACGCACTCACCTGAAATAGTATGTCATCAACATTGCAATTAAAAACAATTATGCACATCATCTTGAAACATTATTGCATAGAAAGGAAATGTCTTCGTTTTTGCTATAAATGAAGTTTTCCTTTCTTCTTCTTATTTTAGAAATTCGATACTACTACTACGGATTTCGCGTGACATTTTTGATCTGGTACTGTTACTATTACTTGCTAATTGCCTGAGACCCCAAAACAACTCGAAAACATCAAGCAAAAAAACGCACAAATGATCCACTAAATTCTACGAATTCTTTGCACGTAAACTTGACTCCCAGTCTTAACAGCTACTTCAATAATTAAGATTAATAACAACTTAATATAAACCCCGACTAATGTACAGATGCATCGCTTTTGCGACACTAGGGACATTTATAAGTTTCGCGCCTTGACATTCATCAATTTCTGTGTCATCTGCGACAAGAGTCGCCCCCAAAATTGGGACATGTCCTTGCGCCGCGTCCTTGCCTGTGCGCCGGTACCATCCACGGGGTTTTGGCTTCTATTCTGTTCCTTGGGCCGATCCTAGCGGAAGGGGGAAAAGGAATCCTAATTTCTAATCCCAGAGTTCAAACATTATCAGGAAAGATGGATATTCTAATGGCAGAAAATCTTTAAAGATTAATTTCACGTGAATTTATTGTTTTATTATTAAATTTTATGATTATTATTATTATGATATGATTATTATTATTATTATTATTATTATTATTATTGTACTACTATATTTATTACTATTATAATATTGTTATACTTTTTAAGGTCGGCTTTTCAACTACTAAGGTCAAATAGCGACCACTCAAAGTAACATTTGGAGTAACGGTAGTAGTATTCGGAAACCCACAAACATCCATGCCACGGGTGGGATTCGAACCCGTCACCCTTCAGGCACGAGACCGCTACGGCTCTTCAGCTTTAGCGACCTCCGCTCTCCAGGCCTGCAATTTCAGGTCTGTGGCCGGAAATCCTGGTAAAATTTCCAGTAAAGTTAGATCCTTTCGCAATACTTGTTCTAAAAACACTCCATTATTATCTCAGCCGGGGAATGATACAAGTAAGAGATGAATGTGACTGAGATGATTGTGACGGTCCCTGGAGGCGAACATGGAAGTCAAAAAGAGAGTGCGTTAGGCGCCATTTGGTGTCAAACTGTAGACTTCCAATGATGTATTCCGGGGGAGGGAGTAGTTTGTTTTGGAAGCTCTGGCATTGTCAACATCTTATTTCGGCTTGCCTGTTGGCATTTCTATAGTATTTACAAGTTTACATTTTTATAGTACTCGTATTTATTAATGGCCGAAAGGATTTTAATTGGTAAATGAGATAGGATGTGTCTCCTACACGGGCATGAAAAGAATTGCAGACCATGGGAAGATGTGAATACAGAGGCAATGCTTGGTTTCATTAATTCCATTTCCTTCCGTACAAACTATTTCGAATTCTATAAAAAATGAAGGCAATCAATTTCTTGAGTTGTAACATAATCTTCTGAAAGTTATGTAAAAATAAACAAACACCTAACACACGTGTTGCCTTGGCGATTAGTATATTTATTTTTGTTACGTCCTTTCATTGCTTTTTCCCTTTTCGTCTCCTTTTTTCCGTAATTTTAGTGTACCTTGCTTCGTAATCTTCTCAAATAAAATCAAAGAATAATATTTTAACATTATTATTTATTATTCTCTATATCTTTTAGTGTCCCTCTCCTTGCTTCTCTCTTTCTTCCCTTCCTCTCTTCGCCCCACTCTCCGAGCAGTCTCCTCCTTCGCCACTTCCTCCAGCCCTTCGTGGCGCAGCGCGGCCGCAGAGGGGGTGGCGGGTGGCGGGTGGCGGCGGTGGCTGCGGGCGGTAATAGCGGGTTATTAATGCCACCTTTCGCTCATTAGCGCTCAGGTGCCTGCGGCGCCCGGGGCGGGGGGGGGGAGCGGTGAAGGTCGCCGCTGACGAGCTGTTGCCCCTGAGCGCCGCGACGCAGCGCCCTCGGGGCTTCCATTACCCTGCGCCCGTCTCCCGCCGCGGACCGAACGCCTGCAGAGCCGCCACACACGAGTTGCGGGTTGGAGTGTATTTGAAATGTAATGTAGACGAAAACAATTCGATTGAATAGAAGTAAATTCTATTTAAATTAATCAGACGACATTGAATTGAATTACACTTAAATGCATTGAATCTCACTTCCTAAATTCAATCCAACGGAATGGTTTGAGGCAAATGTGATTGAATGGAATTGAATCAAACCAAATTGAACTGGAATGAATTGATTCACGCCAAGCTGAAGGTCATCTAACCAAACTGAACTGAATTGAGTCAAACCAAGTACAATGACAAGCAACTAAATTGAACTCCAATGCGTGAAAACAATGTGATCTTCACATCATCCTATGCTACACATCATCCTATTCAGCGTCATTCAGTTGAGTATTCAATCGACTAAATGAGCCATGGACATTATAATTATTTCAGCTATATTTGATACTGTAGAATATGGCCTTTGAGAGACTGAAAATTTTGAGCACGACTGCTAACGTTTCTGTCATTAAACTGCGACACCCTTGAGGGCTAAATGCATTTCGCGGGCTTAATGCATTTAATACCTAAGTGTAACGCCTTCAGGGTATTCAGCCCTGAAGAATATCATAGTTTGACTATCTAAACGTTGTTAATCATATCCTGAATGCTATGTCTTGGGAGCAGCAGGATTCTATTGATTAGCCGCGGTGGCCTATATATTTTATTGGTATTCATAATAAGTGGTGGTCAATGAAGTCTGATGTTGTGACTGACCAACTGACTTAATTTGAAGTTCTCAGGACGAGGAAATGGTGACCTGCCTTTGATCCACAGAAAGTCATCGTTGGAATTCTTTAAATATACAGCATTGCTTCGAATGCTATTTTTATAATTCCATTCATATATTGGTAAAATGAACGCAACGTAATTCAATATTAAATAACCGATTTTAATAGGTTTTAGAGGACATTACAAATTATAATCAACTGTTGTAGATAACCGAATATGAGTATGATTAATCAATGTATGTGCGTTTCATAACCTGACATGTGAAGTTAATTGATTTTAATTACTATGTAAAATTAATATTACAAACTAATTTTTATTCACTCGCGTTCTTACAAATGAATGCTCCTCCAGTTTTTACTTCTATACGGTTCCGCGAAAAAATAAATTACATCGAACTAGAACTTTTATTATCTTGCACACATGACTTTAATTGTAGTATGGAAATAGGAGACTGCCTCTGGGGTTCAATTAGGAATGAATCATGAGACATATTCTGAATACGGGGAAACCAGGAAGCACGCAGATATTACAACAGTAAATTTTAAATATGATTCTTTGCTATTGTAACTATGATTTTCGTTTCTGGCAGATTTAGCTTCACACCATTGTTTAAAATAGAATTGACCGCAATGTATTCGACTTGTAACAGACGTAATTTATTCGATCGTGAGTTCACCCTCTGTCTCTCTCTTCCTCTCTCTCCCTCTCTCTGTCCCTCTCTCTCCCTCTCTCTGTCCCTTTCTCTCCCTCTCTCTCCCTCTTTCTCTCCCTCTTTCTCTCTCTCCCTCTTTCTCTCTCTCTCCCTCTTTCTCTCTCTCTCCCTCTTTCTCTCTTTCCCTCTTTCTCTCTTTCCCTCTTTCTCTCCCTCTTTCTCTCTCTCTTTCTCTCTCTCCCTCTTTGTCTCTCTCCCTCTTTCTCTCTCTCTTTCTCCCTCTTTCTCCCTCTCTTTCTCCCTCTTTCTCCCTCTCTTTCTCCCTCTTTCTCCCTCTCAGTTGGCGCTAGAGCCTAGATGTCTGGATCCCGCCTTTTAATGCGCAATTCCAGAACTGTCAATGTCTCTTTAGTTCATAGGATGAACTCTATGAGAATGGAAAGTCGGCCCGTCGCTAGACCCAAAGATGGAAATAAGAACTGTATCGTACACCTAGTCCGTGGCCAATTGTTTTAAGCACGACTTAAAAATTTTCGGAGGATATTTTAGAAACGACCGCTCGGAGCCATCAGTCCCTAGAATATTGTGCTTGGTTTCCTGCTTCCTTGGTGCACAGCTTCCTTGAATGATGTTCAATAGACGTTACTGAACGAAAAAATGAACAGTTGCAGTATACTAGACCCATGATACAGTAACAAGGAAACTTGTGAGAGTATCAAGGATCTGGTACACTGCAACTATTCTTTTTTTGTGTGCTGTTAGTGTAGTGAATGTTTTTTGAACCTGGTGGCGATGTTAATACCTTCTGGAGAGTTTGATCCGGCTCTGACCTACACATAGGGTTGCGGTTGATTTTCTCACCAAGAACCTCTCTCAGCGGCGCATTGCTCTTTCCGGAACAAGCAATGGTCTCCCGACATGTGTGGAAGTTTAATTAATGTGTGTTTGTAAGGGGAGAGGATATAGTAAGAAAGAAAAAGGAATGATCGCGTGCGGTCCGTTTCCGATTCGTTATGGCGTGATCCAGCATTCGCCTGGTTCGGAGAACCCACGCAAATCTGATCAGATCCGCCGGTCGCTACAATCTTCACCAGACTGCGCGGTTGGGTCAAGCTTGACTGTAACTGGTGTCGAAAATCCTGCAATGTCGAGACTCGAAGCTCAAGATCTCCTGCCAAAGTCGCTGCAGAGGCAGTGGCAAAGCTGGTCCTAAGCTATTATTAGCCGATTTACACACCCGGTGTTTCAATGTTTTTTCTTCGTGAAACTATGACTATACAGTGGAGTTAAATCTCGTCAGTGTTATTCCATTGCTGCGAATGTCAAATGATTCTATTGTTTTGTAGAACGTACTGAATTTATTGTACTTTTGTAAAAACTATAGATAATGTTGTCTAACCTATATCAAATTTCCAAATATACTCAAATGCATATACTACTATATTGAATTAAGTACTTATTGTGTGTTTTGTTCGTTACAGGTACTGTTTCGTGAATTCCTGCTTCCCTGTTAAATGCCTCTCCTCTCCATACGGTAAAGTAGAATTTATTCTCTCTACAATTCCAGCAGCTGCGGCTACGTGAAAAATTCGCTTACAACGTTGGGACTTGAACCTAGAACCTCGTAGTCTACCAAACTCTAGGGAACTCGCAATTGAATTCGGTAACGAACCGGGCGGAGTACAATGTTTAGTCGTCTTTATTTGCTTTTACTAGTGTAGCATCATTCGATACAGTCGAATCAGTCGATTGTATTAGCGACAGCAGAACATTTGTTTCTCCGGGAAAAACAAACTGCAACCCTCTCGCTCCCAATCCGAGTTTTTTGCCCGATAGTCCGTTTTTAATTCAGTTCACGGACCCGGAAAAAATAAATACAACCCGAAACTGCTTTGACGTAAAACCAATAGCGCGATGTGGTCGGATACACATGGATCCAAATTTTTCTCCCGGCTTTGAAACTTTGTTTATTACGAGACGAAAACTTATTTTCCTGTTACTTTGCAAGCTATTTAAAATTGTCAACGTTTTCACCACAAAAGCGTTTGAGAAATTTTAATATCCATTTAGTGCAGAGTACGGGAAATATAGGCGAAGTTCAAAAGACTGTTATTGCAACAAAATATTTCAAAATTATATTTTTCTGAACGTTTGTGGCGATTTTTTGCATTTAGTATTCTTGCCTGTATAAGTTGGATTATTTTATAAATTTTGTAATGATTCTTCAAAATCTTGTTTACCTGCAAATGAATCGAATGAGAAGACAATGTGAAACAATAAGAAATAGAACATGAAATGTGGAGTCTAATAATATATTTTTTTAAAATAAGACAGTGGAGGTGTTAGGAAAATAAAAACTACGTAGTGTCTCAATTGAAGTTTAAGTATGATTAAGACATAATTATACTTTCAAGTTTTGGTTATGAAGGCTACTTTGATTTTCACACCCATCGTGCTGAAGAACTACTTCCGAACTCTTTGATATTTATCTAAAATTACTTACAATTGAATTTCAGTGTTTCATAAACATTGCAGTGCGGATAACCGTATTCACAGTCTGTAATAAAAATATTACATTTAGAGAAATGTTTTTTGAATGTAGAATACGTTTCCAAGGATCCTTGCAGGACCAACAGAAGAGGAAACTATGACAAATGAAGCGCATGGGCGACGGTTAGCGGTCGCAGTTGGTTCTTTTGAATGTAGAGGGCGCCGCTTTCGTGGTCGATGCCGTCCCAATTTTCCACTTCACAAGACGCAGCCATCGATTCAGTCGCCAGCACATTGTTCATTGCCACTGCCACATTCTCTTCCCTCAACGCTATTATTTCCAGCTACCAGCCAGTGCTATTATTCTATTCTAAGCCCACTTGTTACAGCGACTCTCAAACGCTGCTAACTCCCATTTCCAATACTTCTCTAAGGCAATTACCTTCACGTTTGTATCACCGTGCCCCACTGTGCCACTTCCATACCGGCCTCATGCTCTCCTGTGCTTCCGTACTCATCTCTTCATTCTAGCATTGTTGTCTTGAGATAGGATTTTAGATGTGGGATGAATCGGAATTTCATGGCAAACGATGAAGGGGAATGCAGAATTGGTGATAGTTGAATAGATATCACAGTGGTTAGAAAATTTCGATCATCGGATTTTCCTCTCTATTCGATTCGCGAATTTTGGTTTAATGAATTTGTTCATTCCGCGATTTGCGCTTTTAGTCTATTGGTCTTCAAAAATGCATCGTGTCGCACCTCATAGTTTACAAACACGATTGACTATCATTATTTTGTAATTTAGGTACGTAGCTCAGAAACCTCCTCGCCGTTTCATCCTGACAACAAAATGCAAAATTAACATTAGGACATAACATGTGGCATGAAAGCCGTTAATGCTAATTCCATTAATGCTTCATAATTTTATAAAGTTGGAAAGATTAATATAGTGGTAATTGATGTTAATTCTGAAGTAAAATGAAATTCTGGGAAAAATATGCAGTTTCAGGAAAGCGTCAATCTCGAACGCCACCATGTTTACCGAACGTCGATTGTTTCAAAATTTGTATCAGCGCTTAGGGATTCGTAACAATCAGAGAATATTTTATCAATTCGTTAGTAATGAATATAACGTGGTTCGAATTTATGAACTTCGAATTCGACAATAAAAATGTCTTCAACTAACAGAATTATTTCCCTCTCCAGTTTCTATTTAAAAATTGCTTTTCACTCGATCGGCTTTGAAAAACAAGAAGGATATTAAAATGTTGCAAGTATTCTAAATACAAAATTAAATTCAGATTAGTTTTGCCTATTATGATACATAAATTAGATACAAGACTCTCGTTCTTTAACTGCTATTATTCCAGATTTACATTTTATATGATATCTTACATGTACTTTATTTTTAATTTTGATTTTATGGAAGTAATCCTTTTATCAGTTATTTTTACTTTTTTTGCCTTCTGTCATTGCCAACTTTTTTCTCTTATATTCATTTCTTGCTTTCTTACAATTTCCTTTCCGGCTCTCTAAGCATGAAATACTCCACTGCCAGCGAGTGTGAGTCTTCTACATGCCTCCTTCTTCTCCACTGAACACATGGAGTTAAACAAGCCTAGATCTCATCTCTTTGGTACTTCTCTTAATGTTTCTGTTGATAACACATTTTAGTTTCGTTTTATAAGGGAAATAATTAACAAAATACTTCAGATGTTTTTTTGCCATAAGATGAATAATTTTGATAGTTAAGTGTTAGCATCGTTTACTATTACCATACGCCAAAACAACGGTTGCTATCTCTGTTATTCATAACGTACGATCTCAACCACATTCATTCTTCTTCTTAATTGCAGTCTCAGAAGACCCTCTGGTGCTTGGTGCAGTAGCTTGTGTCATTTACTTATTTTTTTATATTTAGTTTCTAACATATAATTTTAAGGAACAAAATATAACAAACCGGCGCATCGCAATTATTATTTTTCGTCCGGTCCAGATCAAAAAATTTCCCCTTTTAAAACAAGTCCTAAAAATCCCGGCAATTTCCACCGTCCGATCCTGCAGTGTGAAGTTCTGGAGCGAGCGCCGCCCGCGCCTGTTCGGCCACGCCCCCCCTCCGCGCGCCGCCGTCCGCAGACGCCGCGACGCCGGCGCCGCGGCGGCGCCCGCCTTTCCGGGCGATTGCCAGCGCAGCCTGCAATTCACGTGGCGCTCGCTGTATAAATCCGACGTTCCGCGGCACGCTGTCCGACGCCATAAATGCGTTTATGTTCCCGCGTATAGAGGGCACCCCCCCTCCCCCGCCCCCGCGTGCTCGGCCGCGTTGGCGTCGCAAAAACCCGCCCACCCCACCCCACCCCACGCTCGCGCCCGACTTTCGACTTCGAGCCCTCCTTCTGAGCGAGGACTTGTGCACACGTGTGTTTTGTTGCCGTATCGGTTAATCCTTTCGCGTTCATGGTGTTCTCTGCCTGACGTTTCTTTCATACCACCCTGCCGTTTCCATAATTCCTTTTCCCATTACGATCGTCGTTCTTGGTTTCCTTCCTTCTTCCTGCATTATTTTTGTCTTCTACTATGTGTCCCACACTATGCTTGAGCTCTGACCTTCGACCTTCTATCTTCGACCTTCGGTGCCTTCGGGGCGGCGATTCTACCCGAGGAGAGTTTGTCGTTCGTATTTGTTGCGTGTCGCTTAACACTTTCGCGTTACCATTCTGGTTTTTGCTAAATTTTATTTCGCGCCAGCCAACTTCGAGCTGTTATAACCCAGTTTGCGGGTTCAAACTCAATCAGAGGCGTGAAGTTTTAAGGGCGAAAAAATAATTTGTATTTCTTCCTTCGGAGACGAATTAAAGTTAGATTTCCAATGTTGTAGGTTTACTGCATGTAAAAGATCCTGAAGCACAAAAAAAGCCCCTGAGTCATTCAAATCGCCTGTTTCGTCGGGCATGTGATGACTTCTTTCTCCGCCAGATGGTGAAAGAAGGGTAGCGGAATTTACGTATTCAGACGAAGATTATGCCCGATGACATAAGTTTCGCCACATAAAATAAGAGTAATTGAATTGAACCGAACCGTTTCCATCCTTCCTTTCCCCACGCTTATCTTAGTTCTAACTTTCCTTCTTTCCTTCTTATCTTCTGCCTTCCATCTTGTCACCCACCGATGTGGTTGAGTTCTGGTCTTTGAACTTCCACGTCATTGGTTCTACGATACCGCACGAAGACTGTTTCATGGTTCGTGTTTACGGCATAACATTCAATCCTTTTGTTTTACAATTCGGTTGTTCAACTAATGCTCGTGGTTTATTGGCGAGGTTTCTCCTTTTATTCATTTCTGTTTGCCTACGCGCCTTCTTTTTCAACCCTTTTTTTGCGGCCTTATCGTTTTCTTTCTTATTTACTACCTCCTTCCGTCCTCCCATACAGTGAATGTCTTAAATCATTGAAATTGTTTTCTCCCTTCAATCTCTTAGATCTGATTGATACTCTTTCTATTTCTTAAAACCCCATGACAGGTCTGCTATCCAATTCAAGTTTCAAGTTTCCTTTCTTCTCTCCTTATCTGCTTCATACATTTTCTTAATTCTTCCCTTCTTTTTTTCCTCGTAGTGACTAGGCAGATCTTGAGTTTAGACTAACAGATTTCTCTATGTGTTCGTCTCCGCCATTCTATTCGAGGTCTGCTTTTTTCACAGATAACTCATATCCCTTTTGCATTCAACGTTTATCTTGCACTGTTTCGATGTTTCTACTGTTCACTTATTCTGTTCCAGTAACATCTATTTGTGTTGTTGAATATCATTTCCTCCCCCTTCTTTACCGATTTATTCCGGTTTCGTGACGCACTATCCATTTCCTTTGCCGACTTAATGTGTGGGCGAACACAGCAATGCTACCAACATTATAGCGGCTACTGCTACTTTATACCCTAACATTTCCCATGCCAACGACGCTGGCATTTCCCATGCCTACAACATCGCTCTCACATCGCTCCATCTCTCTTCTACTCATTATTCGCGTTGTACTGCTATAATACCTTCTCGATGTTTGTCCCTTCCTTCATATATTTCTTTCCTCTGTTAATTTCTGCAACCCTGTGGCCGTCTCCTGCTCAACAGTAGCTTCTCCTTCATCGTTCTTCAACTGCATCCTCTATCTGTACCCTCGCCTCGTGTATTTCTCTCGCCCCCCCCCCGCATCTTCCTCCTCCCTCAGCCGCTGACTTCGTTTCCGGCGCGACCCAGTTTCGTGCGCGGCGGGTGGCGCGCGATGCGAGAATGCAGCGGCGCGCCGGCGTTTTAGGGCAAAGAGCGAAGTCGAGCCCACTTCTGCGAAGGGAAGTTTGGGGCGGTCGTTCGCAGTCTGAAGCTCCCGACCCTGCCAACGTGCCGGTGTTCTCGTTTGCAAGTGGCCGTGTGGACGGAACGTGTTAACTTCCGGTGGACGCAGTTTCAAGAAACTGATAATTTAAGAAGGAATTTGGTGACAGAGCGAAGCAGAGTATTTAGCACGACAAAAGAGGTAGAAATGTATTTGAATTTAAAGAAAATTTCACCATTGGCTGTGGTAAAGTTCAGGGTTATTAGGGTGTGGTTTTATAGAAACAATATATCGGCTGAATAAATAGGAAGTATTCAAACGAAAAAACCAAGATATATAGTATTGAGAAGTACTCATTGAAATTCGAACAAGAATTAAAAAGCATTTTTCATGTCATATAAATTGTTTAAGATTCAACAAATTATTAAATCATTAACACCAAAAGAAAGAAAAAGTCAATCTTCGTCTTTCTTTCCCTCGATGTCCTTAAGTTAAAATATTGTGATAGATCTAATCTTATCCTTTTTCCTTTGATTATGGTCAGCAATGTCTACCGCACTCACAATCACCTTAACAAATAAAGTTTTCGAGTGATTTGAGAAGATATGACTCTACAACTCTTCAGAGTGATAGTTTGTGTAAATTTAGCTTTCATAACATTTCTTAATTTGTATAAAGTGTAGCAGGGGTTTCCAGGCGGTATACTAGCGGTATGCACAAGCAATTCAGGTCGTACGTGAGGTAGTACAGAAAAAATCTCTATTAAAATAGGAATTCTAGGAAGTGAATATTAAAAAAAGCAGTGGTGATGAACGTTTACAACTCAGTCTGTGTAGATTTTATCTTCCACTGATCCATATATTTTCTAGACAGAAAGATCAGAAATCCCTGTAGCAAAACATACTTCTGAAGAGCTATTTTTCTTACAAGTTATGAATGGACAGACGGTTCGAGCGGCAGATCATTTACAGAATGTCAACAACGGCGACCGTTTGCCAACGTAAAAATGGAGGCGGTCGCATTTCAGTGGAATTTTCTGCCATTTCTTGCGTGCCCCGAATCCTCTGCCGTGTATGCCCACATCACCTGCCCCGCACGCCGCGCCGGAGCAAGAAGCAGCACGAGTCATACACGCGTGTGCGCGGAGTGTTTGCCTTCTGCTCCGCAGAGCGATTCTGCTCCACAAGAGTCTCCCGCGTGCAGGCGCGTAGCGCGGTGGAGCCCTGCAGAGGGAATTAAAAGAGACAACGCAGCGGGGCGAATTAAAAAGAACAAATATAAAGATGCGGGCGTGTAAAATCTGCGCCCTGTTAGAGCTCTCGACTCGAATATAAACATTTCAGTTCAGATGTTGTTTTTTTTTCTGCTGTAACGCTTCCTTTGGGGCTTGGGAAAGGGATGAAGCTTTATTCCACGCGAAGCCTCGGAAACACAGCAACGATTCGCTTTGATCCTTTGTGGTGTTAATGGAAAGGAATCGCTATCACATTTATTTAACCAATTTAATACCAATTAATATTTGAAGGTTTTGGGGGAAGCTGCCACCTCAGACTGAAATTAAGTTATAAGAGAAAATGTGTCTATAAGTTAGATATCTAGCATATCTTTCTTGCACTGCTTTACCTTTTTTGTTAAAAGTTAATACTACTTACAGAGACACAAACGGGAATGTCCAATATATGGTAATAGTTAATGTTTTGTTAAGTGTGTCGTAAGTGTATTCGACACCAAGTTATTCATATGTCTGCTGAAAGAGACGAATACATTTCACCCAATCCCTGAAGATGGTTTGCTGAAAGATTTGAAAAGGAGTAAACATGCGTGAGCGTAGACAATATTTTATGAAGTATGATTAATATTCTAATAATATTGAACGAACTGAGGTAGCTCACAATACTAACTCATGACACTGCAGTGCTTCTGAAAGGGAGGTCGAAGGCTCCAAGTCCCATCTCAGAATTTTCGACACTAGGCAGATAAAGATAGGTGACTTGAGTTCTGATGTTGCCTGGAAGATGATCCTAGCGTTTGGCTGATCATATCAGTAACTTTCCGTAGTTTTACCGAACAACGCACGGTGAATGCCGGAGCAGTACCCTACCAAAATGGGCCTCGAACCGCGCGAGATCTTTCTTTCCGCTTCCTTGCCGTGTCCTCACCTTTGTTTTACACTCACACTTACACTTACATGCACTACACTAGTACTCATGTCGGGAGACCTTTCGGGAGTATAGAGCTTGTCCCGGGTGGGGCGCTCCCCAGCCTGGAAATACCTGGAAAGGGAAACCCCACAAATCGACATGTAGGTCGGTGCGGGATCTCATTATCAAACAGGGGAGGCACACCACCATCTCCAGGCATAAAAAACATGTACCACACAAACGCCATTTGCCAATCTTACCAATATTTATACCAATATTGCCAATATTTATACCAATATACCATTATACCAATATTTATACCAATATATAATAATATTTGCCAATACTTATTTTGCCTTTAATTTTTCATTAACTCAACTTATTTGTAAATATAGACCGTTTTCACTCATTTGTTCACTTTGTGCATTGTGGAGGCAAGCGACGATTTTATAAATTTGAGATACGATAGTGATTAATCTGGTCTCATAATTTACCACTAACAATCACACACGGTGAAAGGACAAAGAAGATCCTTTTCTACGACCACTTGACCAGAAAACAAGACAACATCGTAAGCCACCTATCTCGCCTACCCTCGGACGTTAGCTTGTAACTTAATTATCCCGTAGCATACGCATTTTCGGGTAGCCGGCACAATGTTCGCAGTTCATAAATCTCAGTACGGCCGCCGTCGGGTCTACACGGCATGACATTTGGTGATGGAGTGGAAATGATGAGGTGAGTAAAGAGCACAAATTGAAGAAAGATATGGAAAGAGTATAGATCGGGAAACAGCATGCCTCACAGCACATCACACCCAAAGATGGAAAGATACTGCATGAACCAACCCTATAGGCTTCTCCGAATTAACTGCCGTTTGAATGGCACAATACAAAGGAGAAAATCCTTTAACTCCGTTGTCGGCTACCATCTTTTGTTAGAACGCTGAGATACCGTTACGGGATTGGCGCGTCGCGGATTATGAAATTCATCCGAGCAGCTGGCCTTGGTTCGTGCGATGCCAGCGCGTGGCAATTGTTGTTTTGCTTTGTTCGAAGGACCTTCGTCTGTTGCTCACGGTCGCGTGTTCATCGGCGTACATCAGCGTATGGAATCTGAGCAAGTGGCTGTAGGACGTTTCTTAGGTCACCTTGCCTTAAGAGTGAAAGAACAATGTCGCAAACGTTCTGTGCTGAATATTAATGCGATTGAGGTACAGTTATGAATAAACTGGGGAAGATATTTTTCTGATTATGAACTTCAATATTTATTAACGTTCCTTACAGCCGTCAGTAATAATGAGATTAATAATTGTTTAGTGTGAATTGAATAAAAGAAAATAATTATTAAAAATGTTTCCTCTCGTTTTATTATATATATGTGTAGAAAATTATTGTATTTCCTGATGATTGAAAAAAATATACGAAGGATATTAAAGAAAATAAAATAATTTACATTCATATATTTGTATAAGAAATTTTAAATACGAACGAACTGCGCAATTTTATAGCCCTCATTGCCAACAAGTGGGGAACTCGTTCATAATTTACATGTGTATTTTAAAACTTTTCTTGTTTTCAATTTCTTATTGGTAAAGCAGAATAGTTTTTTGGGTCATATTGGATTTCAAAGTGCACTTAGCCGTAAAGAATTGGCAAGAGAAACATGAAGTTAGATTTATGTTTTATGAAATACATTTCTCAAAAAAGTGTGTTTAAAAAAAACTGAATTTGGAAATTCTATGCACGACTCTTAGAGAAGTTTTGTATGTTACAACAATATCAATAAGATATAATATTTTGATAAATAAAGGTATCTACTCCATCAACAATCCAATTAAAGATATAATATATTTCGTAATTACGAATGTCTTCCTGAACAAACAAGATTCTTCAGAATCAAATATTATATGCCTTTGCTGACAGAATATATGTCCAATGTTTTCTCCGCGACCATGACAACAACATCGTATAGTTCTACCTGAAGTAGCATTAATCTACCTCTTATACACGAGAACGCTGCCTTTGCCGAGCAAGCGCAAAGACATTCAGGCCCTCGTCGTAAACAACCTGTATTGTGTCTGTTGAAAAAGCGCGCCCGCCCTAATAATTGGAACAGCGCCGCGCCGAGGTTTCGGGTTCCAACTGCGCATGCGCCACGCCCACCGGCGATTAGAGAGAGCAGCGGCGCCGTATGGAATGCGGTTCGCACAATGGGCGGCGCCCGCCCGCACGCCCTTGCGCCGCGCGAAGGTGGACAAGGCGCCGGCCTCCCCGCCCAGTCTGCC
>BOPP01000006.1:18071116-18094304 GCA_017312745.1 Gryllus bimaculatus | reverse complement strand
GTCAGTATTTGTGTATGATGAAGTGCTTGGCGATTGACGAAAACAGTGGACAGCAGTATTTAATTGGCCGTCCGAGCGACGCCGCGTCCATGGCAAAGGTGCCGGCATTTCGGTCGTCGTTCTGTGACCTTCTTCAGGGCATAATGCTCGCTTAAGATACTTTTTAATGAAATAAACATATTGTACTTCATAGCTTGTAATGTAGAATGCGCATCAATTGGATAAATAAAGGTTTTACATACGTTGCATCATTTCCACCCAGTATTACAATACAGGAAGCGGGCCATTTTCTCTCTGGAACAGCGTTGCCTCGCCTGCAGACCTCGGGGGAGTCCGCGCGTCTTCTTGCGTCCATTAGCACGGGCGGCGCGCGATAAGGCTCTGGGCATCTTTGCCATGGGCGCGGCGTCTCCCGGACAGCCAATTAAATACTGCTGTCCACTATTTTCGCCAATCGCTAAGCACTTCATCTTGTGACCCTCAATTGAATTGAATTGAATTTGCCTTATTTTACGTGGAGCGCCGCCATTAGGCCATCTCTTCCGTCTGACCACGCAAATTTCGCTACGCTCCTTTCACCCACTAGCGGAGAAAGGAGGTATTTCTTGGGCTAGAAACAGGCGATTTGAATTTAGCTCAGAGGCGTCATTTAGGCTTGAGAATCTTTTACATGCAAGTAAATCTACTAACATGGGACAGCCGGCTTTACTTCCCCTCCGAAGGAAGGCGTACGAAGGATTTCGTCGCCCTAAAAATCCACGGCTTCGATCGGCTTTGAACCCGCACGCTTGGGTCCTGACGCTAACCGTCACACCATCGCCGCCAAAGGATTCGTGCGAGACATCCCGCCAGACACGGCCGCCGCCGCTCCCATTCCCATCCTCCCCATCCTCCCCATCTGCTCCCGACCTCTCCCCCGGCACGTCCTCCCCTCCCCCGCTTGCGCGCGCACACGCCGCGCCGCCCCGCGTGATGTCTGGTTGCGCCCGCCGCCTGCGCTCGAGAAGAAAGCCAGCCAGCCAGGCAGGCGGCCGACCGGCCACGCCGCCGATGAGATCTCGCCACGACCATAGACTCCTCTGTGCCCTAATGACACAGCGGCGGCGGGGCGCAGTGGGCCCAAATGGCTACGATGGGCGCAAAGTGCTTCACAGAAGAAACCGCTGCCTAATTGTACAAGAAAAGGAGCAATGGGATGTCTATGCTGCTCGTTTGTTCACTTTTTGAAAGTTCTTAACTTCCAAAGTTTTTCTCGAAGGGGGAGAGAGATAGGAATGTTGACTGCAATGCAAAAGTGATAATATCCGTTGTTTAGACGAGATTTAGGGGATCGGGTTCACATTATTATTATTATTATTATGTTTTTGTTAGCCGCATCAGTTTGACACGTTTGCAAATGACAGGTTTAAATCCATCCAAAGTCCTAAATAATAATGTTAGCAACCCGATTCAGATTTGCGAGCCTCTCGGATCTGGAACATACCTGCTTCTCTATTAAAACGGCAATTTCCAATGTATGTCACTCCTGTCCTAAATTTGCCAGATTGTTCAAGTGAATCCGGAGAGGCTAATTTACTTGTGAGGAAGAAAGATATGTATTGACTTACATTTATGAAGCTATCTTGGTAATAACACACAACAGATTATACTATTACTTCAATTTACTTTAAGTAGCGTCCATAGATACTGCGAAAATATCTGGTAACTTTATGTATATATGAAAATCGGGGACATTACACACATCGCTAGCCAACGCGTAGATCTCTGCCGGTGTTTACGTTACAACGGGAAAAATCACAGTCACCTTCCGAAAAAACGAACATACACTTATGGGTCTAATGACGTTAGCAGTTGACGCTCCGGGAAATACGAAATAATCAATAAACCAACTGCCCCTATACCGCATAAAAGAATCCGCTGGCTGCGAGAAAGTACGTCTTCAGAGTTTCCCTTCCTTTCGCAGCGTCTGGCCCACTGTGCGCGGCCGTCGGCGTCTTCCGACGGAGCCGCAGCGGCGCAGTCACTCGTTCACCTTGCAGGGGGTAACGGGATCGCATTGGACTTCCCATCGCCCGCGCCGCGTGCGCCGATCGCACGTTGTCGCCCGCGGGCGATCGCCCTCCACACGCCCCCCCCGCCAGCACGCCCCTCCCCCGGCACAGAACGGGAAGCGAAAAACCGGGGTCCGCTTTCGCTGGGTTCCTTATTTGATTGAGCCGCCAGTTCTTTGGCGGGGGATTTTTTTCCCTTGTGTTTACAGGTGGCCGAGCTCGCTCCCGGGATATCAGTGATTAGCCATCGAGGTCGCGGAGTTGAGCGTAAGCAAATGAGGGGAGATTATAATCGCCGAGCGGAAACAGCGTGTTTGGTGTCGGCAGCAAGGACAAGTGTGGAAAGGAAGGTGGAAGCGCAAAGTACTGCTGACAATGACGCTGACAGTGACGCTAAGAATGACACGTTGTGCTGCTCTTATTGTGGCTTCGTGACGGCGAAAATGAATCAAGATGTTAATGATCGAGATCAAATGTACAGGAAGATTTCGACGTCCACTTCCGTTACTGCGGTATTTGAAGGAAGTGACAGTGATGCTATGTCTTGCTCTTCTTCTTCCTCCTATGTATGGCATTTCAATTCCGTTCGGGTCTTACCGTGACATACGCGTTCTCATTGTACTGAATGAAACTTTTGAGATTTTGAGAATGATGAACCGTCCCTGTCGTCCAGCTCTAATGAAGATTGCGGATACTGAAAGGAAAAGTACGGGTTCGTATTAAGCGCGGTTTGTGACTCGCTTTTAAAGGTACTTCTGTGGGGTTAATCTGGAATTGATTGAGAAAATCATAAAAAAGACCGATTAGAACCGTCTCTGAAACTGCGTGCAGTGACTTCGCGCTTGGGCCGAAAGTCCTCTGCAGTTTGGCAAGAACCCAAGAGCACTAGACTAAAAAGCTTTAGAACCGGACTCAGCACGTGCTAGTTCGAATTCTACTGCCAGTAAAATCCTACAGTTGAAAGTGCAGGTTCCAAAACAGTGAGAAAACAGTGGGAGATAAGGTTGTTTAAGTGAAGTCGTCGATACATTGTTCTGCCTTTGCAGATTCATGAAATCGTAATGACGACGAACAAAATGTATCAAGATGTAAATTATCGAGATGATTACGAATCAAGATGAATCAAGATACATCCGTTGCTGTTACTTCAGTTCGGAGTAGTGAATGATATAGTTATTTTAGTTTGAATTATAGCAGAATTATACTATTGAATGCCATGATGCGATGTACTAAATACGTATGATAATCAGAATACGGAGAATAAAGCTCAGCAAAGGTTGTATTGGCGTGGACTAAGGCATATAATATACAGAGGATGGTGGGAGGGCTAAGGAGTAATTACTCCGTGAATAAATGATTCGTTGCGGTGCACTGATTGTACTTGCTGCTCCGTGAAATTGTAGTGACAGCGTAGAATATCAAGATGTCTCGAGAGGAAAATTATCGAGATGGAAATATATCAAGGTTGTAATGTAACAGGTGGAGTGAGGTATCGATTAGACTTGAACTATTTCAGTGTTGATAGCCAGAACAATACCTCTCGTCGTTTTCTGTAGTTTGATTTCTGCTTTGCGGAAAATGCTACAATTAAATTTGGCCGGTTAGATGATTGGTAGAGTCACACGAATGTGTTATACATCAATGACCCAATCTGTTAGGTAGACATTGATGAATACCTATTCTAATGTCGCTTATCTTTTACTGTAATGTGTACTTAGCTGCTCGCCAAGAGAGATATCAAAAGATTGAAATTACATTCTTACTCTGTCAGTTTTTCGACAATTTACGAAAAAGTTTCTGAAAAGGGTAAAAATTGTATTATTCACAAAATACAATAAATTATTTGTGAAGTAAAATTGTTAAAAATGAAACAAAAATTCAGAAAATTCATCTGATTTCGTTTGATATGCAGAGAATTTCTGAATATATTCAATATTCGAATGAATTACTTATACATTGTGAATCATTACGACAAAACAGATAATTATTAATACATGAATACTTGTAAATTATTTATTTTTTATACATTTTCTGAACTAAAAAGAGAGACGTAATTTATGTGTATTATATGAATAGGCGGAAAAATGGAAATACATAAACAGTTGCATTGCGTTAATTCTATGAAATTGAAAAAGAGATTTATTTCATACGAACTAAAAGTAGAAACAAGAAATAGAGCCCTCGCTTTACATTATTTAAACCTGCTGGTGGAGTTTTACCTTGTTAGCGTGACAAGCTATTTGCACATGATTCTACAAGTTTACTACTTAGAAGTGCTATGCATTCGCAATGCATAAATACGGAATCGAGGTAACGTCATTCCGGCAGATGCGCAACTGGGCTGTTGCGAGGGAGCTGAGGAAGACGGGAGTGAGCCTTGAGGGGACGGATGAGGCAAAGGACAGCGGCTTAGAGGGAAGTCTGATCGTCTCGACCAAGGACAAGGTATCGAAGGTATTGGACAATGTATTGAAGTCCACTGTCGGGATGGAATTCCACTTGCGACCACCACAACCACAACCACAACCACAACCACAACCACAACTACAACCACAACCACAACTACAACCACAACCACAGCCATCACCACCACCGTTTCATTACTTACTTCCTATCTCTTGCTTCTCACCACAAAAGCAATACTTCAGAATAAATGACATTTTACAGATTATTTGAAATTACATTTCATTTCGTATTTTTGCATGAAGATAAGGTTTTATTTTTTTACATCTTATGTTCCTTACTAATTCAATTTTTTTCTTTTTCAGGTACGGAAAGAGAATTTCTATCTGGGTAATTCATCTCATGTCCGGTAAAGTACCTAGTGTGATATTTTTCACTTTTCTATAAGAAACTATGAATTATTAACTTTGAATTATTCATATAATATAATCGTCGTTTATATATTTTTTACTTAATATTTTAAATTTCGAAAGAAATTTCGTTAAAATTGGTTTTAATTCTGCGAAATAAAAGTAAAATTCTAAGAATGCATTAATTAAAGTGGCCAAAATTAGAAACATTGATCGCTCATATTTTTCTCCTTTAAGATAACATTATGTGCCACATATTCATCGCTCTTGATTCGATTAATTAGACTGCGTAATATTGATTAAGTCTTCTTCACATAATTTGAAACCGCTTAAAAAGTGTTCATCATAAACCGAACCTCATTGCTTAAATGCCGTTTTGATCTCGTATCGTATTTCGTTATCTCCAAACATTATTTTTATTTGCAGTTAAAGTATATGGTTTATGTAGCATATTATTTACAGAAATTTAATATAGGTATTTCCTGACACAAATACTATTTTGAAAGGGTGCGCCGTGTGTATTTTTCGTTCGTTAAGTATAGTTTAAAATTGCAAAACTTTTACGTCATTGAGCTTGTCAACTTAAAAACAAGAAAATTTGGACCAAAAACTGAGCTTTCAGAAAATGAAGTGAAACGGTCAGTATCTTCTTCCAGGAACTTCTAACGGCAAAGAGTACATAGTAACATTACACCACTTGCGACAGCACGGAAAACGAGGAGAGCAACTTCTCAGTCCCAAAAGACCATCGACCGTCGAAAAACATATCTGGGGCACATTGTTCCGAGGCGATGTACGATCAGCTGGTGCCAAACGGCGAGTTGCGACAAGGGGGGAGAGCTGGTGCGATGGGGGAATATGGGCAGACAAAGAGGGAGAAGAGAAATGGTGTGGTGCACGGGGGTGGGGGAAGGGGCGGTATTGCGCGGTAGCAGATCGATCGGGGGCGGGCCGGGCTGGAGTAGTGGGTGCTGGGCCTGGCAAAGCAGGGAAGGAGGGTGAGAATTGATGGGGGGCCGTGGAGATGGTGCGGTTGGTCGGGTCGGGTTCAGGGCTGCATCGGATCGGATCGCGATGGGACGGGACGGACGCGAACCGGGACGAGTTGGGACGGGTCGGGTCGGGTCTGTCCGTAGCTCGACAGTATTGAACGGAGAGTGGTGTGTGGGTTATGAGGAACGGGTGGCAGGGCAGAAAGAAGAGAATGAGATAGAAGAGGAGCTTGGAGGAGGGTGGGGAAGGGGCGTGGAATGGGAGGGGGAAAGGATTGGAGTAGTGCATTGCGGGGACGAGAAAGACGGGAGACGGGGTGGGTGGGCCGCGAGTGTTAGGGTCGAGATAGATCGAGCAGAGGAAGAGATCTGGTGAGTGCGGGCCGTGGGTTTATTGGACCTTTGGAGAGAAGTGCCGAGAATGTGGTGTATTATGGACGCAGGGCGGGACGGGAACAACCCGGAAGTGTCATGAGCAGTTGGTGTCTGACAGCGAGGCCACGGGAGCGGCGGCAAGCAGAGGGAAGAAAATAGAGCTCTGAGGCTGGGGTGGACCGTGGCGGCACTTGGATCGGGGGAGGAGAGGTGTCAATACGGCGGGGCGGGACGCGACTCGCCCGTGGGCGGAGGGGCGGGGCGACGCGACGCGAGGCGCTGACTAAGCGGGTTACGACCTACCTCACGCTCCAGGCGCGTCGCCCTGTCGTCGAGTTGGGCGGCCGCCAACGTGGCCGGCCGCAAAAAAGGGAAGAACGACGGCGGCGTCGCCGCGTTGTGCAGCGAGAGGCGTCGCCATTTGAACTAATGCGCTCCTCCTCCTCCTCCTCCTTCTTTGGCACCGCAACCCAATTCTAAGGTCTGGCCTGGCAATCGCCATCTCGCTGAGGAAGTGCCGCTCTATATCGGTTGTGCCGTATGGGGTTCAGCTCATCGTCCGTCCGTAAGGAGAAATGTAGGAATAAGATGGGGAAAATCAGCGACCACTAGCTGTGATCCTTAGTGCAAAGTACAGCTCCGGTATTCGTCTCGTAAGCAAGAATACGACACATAAGAGAGGTTGGCTTCTAGAAATGACTCCAGCAATGATCAGCTATAATAGAGTTCCTTCGCTGATGTCAATTTTTTTTCCTATGGAGTCATAAATTAGTCGTAAATTTGCATCGGCGAAGGTGGCTCAGTGGGCAATTGATGTCACTGCAGTGCCTCTGACCGGGAGGCCCTAGGGTTCTAGTCCCGACGGTGGCAGGACTTTCAACACTAGTTTGTCAGCTGGGTCGAATTACGCCGCTTTCTGGAGGACAAGTGTAGATGCCGGCTGCTCTAACCGCTAGTTTTCCGTGGTTTCTCCGATCAGTCCCAGGCGAATGCCGGAGCAGTACCCTAACAAACGGTCCACGTAGCGCGTGCGATCTATCCCTATTCCTTGACCTTTCCTCACACCAACATGCACAACACTACCACACATGTCGGGAGACCAGTCAGAAGCTTAGTGCCTGTTTCTCCTGGGGCAGTGCCACGCTTGTGAGAGGTGACGAAAATCCCTGGTTGGGAAAATCGCCGCAAGCCGACGTAGGTTGGCGCCGGATCTTGCCAGGCAGCGGAAGATGATCACCGTCACCCCCCCCTGCGATAATAACATGCACTCCACTTTCGGGACCAGTGACCTTAGAAGTTGACGCTCTAATCAATCGCAAGTTTTCAACTACACACACGCCGTTGACGTAGTACATTATTACCATAATATTCCTTGATCATGCGGGCAGAGTCATTTGAGGATAAGGAAACAACACAGCCCCTAGAGATGACAGTGAAAAAGTGTGAGTGACAGTGAAACACAACAGTGTGACATGGTGACAGTAAAAACAATTGCTCCAGGTCTGTGGCCCGTAGTGTTAAGTACTGCTTCAGTATCGGCCGTCAGTGTATCGAAGACCACCACGAAAACCTACCGATCAGAACAACGTGCCTCCAGAATTACATGCGGTGATCAACGGTGAATATTTGGCGGGAGTCGAAAATCGTGCGGATTCAAAAGTAGGTCCGTCTGGTCAAAAGAGCTTCAAATGTGAAGTCGTAGCTATATGCACTAATGCATTCGGTAATGTTTTTAATGGGCGATCAATTTTACATTGAATTCACATTCAGCAACAGTTGCGTACTGTGAGAACATCTACTGTATGGAAATGGAGCGACTTAACGATGAGGCCATTGACATAAATTTCGCGACGCGCCATAAAATTTACCTTCAATGTGAAAAGAAAAAAATGAAACGATGCATGCGTTTCAGAAAACTGCGGACTGTGAGACAGCGAACAACGATGTATCCGTTGGGTATCGATTGTAGCAGCGCCCAACTTTTGTGCAACTTCTGCGATGTTTTTTCTGTTCCTTTTAATAACTTTATTTAAAAGTTTCAAATTTGCTTTCGAGATTTTTATGTTTGTTTTAGCATTATCGGTTTTTTGTAATGAGGGGTTGCAAAACCAATTACTTCAATATTGCATTCTATACTTGAATGTCAATAATTCATTAAACACGTTAAAATTTATTCATCAATTCGTTCATTATATCTGCGTAAAGATAGTTAATAACTTCCTACTTAAACAATTTTTTACTGAAAAATATATGCAAGGTAACATTTTTATGTAACGTTTTGTTATTCAAGATGACCTTAAATGACAAGTTTGGGGGACATATTTGGATGAAAATAAATTACTAGAATTATTATCACTTTTATTTTTATTAGTTTCATTAAATCCTTTCCAGAAGAGATACTCTTACACGAATAGTTATTTCTCAAAACTTAATGAGTTGTTCCAAACTAAATGTACTCGTTAGTAAATGGACGTTAGCTTACTTTAGGAACTTTTTGTTACCCGTACGTATGAATAATGTGCCTCTAAAAAACGTAGGAAATCAAACCCTGCCGTTAAAGAATCTGTTCCTCTTGTAACAAAGCTCCAGCATTGCCGCCATTTTGCGTGATGTATGTCTTGGCGCGGTTCCCAATTGACGGCGGCCGGGATCGTTGTGAGGGCTATTACAAAAATCCCCGTACACAACAGTGTGCTCATTTTGTGTTGGCAGCCCTTCGTCTGGGCGCTCTTCAATGAAAGAGGAAAAATAGGAGCGCTTTATGACCGTTCGTATAAAACGGCTCATTTATAAACAGTAATCCATTCCGCCAAAGAAGCCGATAGCTGTGGGCGAAGCGATTTGCAGTCAAAAAAGAGTTGGCGATCGAAGGATGGTGGAAGCTGCCACCGTCGCGTGTGTGGTAGCGGCTGCGAGAGCTGTGGCGGGGGAGGAGTGGTGGGGGAGGCAGTTGATCGACAGGAGGCGGAGGGCAGCGGGAGACGGGGCTGAGAGAGGTCGGCAGGGTCAATGAGAGCTGCGTGGTGCGAGCACAGAGGAACGATGGAGACGAGAGTAGTGATGGCGGAGGTGGCTAGGGTGTCGGAGAATTGACCTGGAATGGTTAGCGAGAAATATTAATTCTTTTTATGCCAAACGACCAACCCCTATGGGTAAACGGAAATATTATAATGCGCGTATTTAAGAAACAATTTTTCGTTAAGTAAGAAGAGATATTCGCTTGTATCAGTTACGCGAAGGAAGTGAGCCAAGATAAACATACCTGTACTTCGGTGTAAAATGTGTCAAACATTCGGCCGATGATAGAACTACAGAATATTTTATAAAAAATCGCATTCCCAAAGGCCAGAGCCTTGCACGAGTGAAGCAAGTCGGATTGGTCGTTTGAAATGGGTGCTAAGATAACATTACTACGTAAAGAGGGATCCATTTCTCTGATTGCTTTCCCTGTTCCTTTTCTTAACTTAATTCGGAAGCGAGACGTAGAGAGTGGAGTTGTAGGGCTGGCCGTCAAGGGTGACTGTTGAACGCGAGGACCTAGGTTCGAGTCTAAACAGAGGCGGATATTCAACACTGGCTAGATGGATAGGTCGAATTCAGCTGATGAGGCGAGGATGGCTTTCTCGGTAGGCTGTTCTTTTCGGGGGTTTTCTGTGGTTTCTCCGATCAATTCCAGAGAAATGCCGGGGTAGTGCCCTTACAAATGGGCCATGCATCACGCGCGATCTCTCCTTTCTCTATCTCTCCTTTCTCTATCTCTCCTTTCTCTATCTCTCCGTTCTATTCTTTCCTCTTACATACTCTTACACTTACAAGTACTTTAGTATCACACACGCGGGGAGATCAAGCGGGGACCGATGGGGAAGATTCGTGGAGGTGGAAATCCCCCGAAAGCCAACGTGTGGTTCGGAGCCGCATCTCACCATCCAAAGACGAGGAACACCGCCACCTCCTGGCATATAAATTCACTTCACCAGACTAATGACCAAGTCAGTAGACACACCCTGAAACGTGAATTGAGCAACGACGTCGGAGATGATCGTTAATAGAAGCGCGGTGGATGGGCGCTGTACATAGGAGGAGGTGCTTCTCCAATCGTCCGCAGCACGCCGTGTGGCCACGCCCCCCCCCCCGTGCGCGGGTGGTCGCGGGTCGCGCAACGCACTCTCGGCCGACTCAGCACTGCGCTCTTCTTTCAATTTCTCTATCCCTCATATGGTTGTTGCCCTCATGCCCTTGTACGACCTTTCTCTCATGTTCGTATTGCTGCTTTTCGGTCCTCTTATTCTATCCTAGAAGTTAGGCCTTACTAATTGCAGGAGAACAGGATCTATGGCTTTAGTCTCGCCTGTTTTTGTTGTTGTAGTTGTTATTATTATTATTATTATTATTATTATTATTATTATTATTTAGTTATGAAGTAATTAATATTATACAATTAAATTATTTTGGATATAGTATTTTTTTAAGCATTGGAAAAATCCGTGATACATGCCACGGTTGGACGTGAAATACAAGTGAATATTGTTTATTAGAAGCTCATTATTATTTTTCATTATATTTCATATCATTTTTTATGTGAAATAAAAATATATGTGGTGATATTATTTTTGTGAAATAAAGATATTATATTTGGTTGATTTTTGAAATGGTGAGGATTCGAAATTAATAAATGTAGACTAGGATGAGATATCCTATTATAAACTATGTAAATATTTAGTGTCATGGTAGTAATAGTTATAATCTTGAAATCTAAAGAATTTGGCGGTGTTTTAGTCCTTTCAGAGGAATCTGTAGTAGATAATACACGATTTTTGTGACTTGGTTGTGTTATCAGTTTATATACCGCCGTCAGTAAGATTATCTTGCTGAGAGTTTAAAATTTCAATGTGTTTTATTTCATATCATGTCAGGTGAAGGTGTAGCTAGTAATTAAGTAGAAATTGATTAAAATACTAATATTTATATGGATAGTAATTTGAATAGTATATTTGAAGGTGGATTTGATTGTAAATTGATATAAATTGCTTAATTGACTACGGCTCTAGAATATGTACATATTGCCCGTCGCTCTTGCTTTAAGATGAGATAAGTGGCAACATACTTGATGTACCGAAAGGTATATCTGGAATGGCAAAGTAGGGCTTAATTTTGATAATAAGAGTATTATTATTATTACTATTATTATTATTATTATTATTTTATCCTGCTATCCTGCCCCTTTTGTTATTCTGTTTAAGTTTTGCTTTCTTTCTCTGCCTTAAACTCTTCGTTATTTTCGCAACTTTTGTTCTCTTGTCTTCTAACTTCCCTTCCCTTGTTTTTCTATTTCATTTCCACATTTGTGTTGTTTTTATATTGCTTTATTTTATTTCATTTGCTTTTTTCCCCTTTGAGCGATTGTTTTGTTATCGTTCTTAATTTTGACTGGTAATGAAGGTCAAAATTGTAAATGAAAGAATGTTCTAGAGTACTATATATTTTGTTACTAATTTCATTGAGAACGAACGTGACGACAATAAGAAACAAGATTCAGATGATAGAATTCACAAAGGATGATTCACAAGGTGAACATGCCATCTTTGGTGAAGCAACTGTGAAGAACTTGCTGGCCTCGGTTGCTTAGTGTGTACAGACCAGGGACTATAAGATCGATCCTGACCAAGAGCAGCAAACATTTGTAGAGACGACACTCCTAACACAGCGTTGTGGAGGTGGGGCGTTCATGACGCGACTACTTTATTATGAATGTAAAGCAGACTTTTGTACCATCATCTGCAAAATTCAAAATCCATCGCTATAATATTTCAGATTAAAGTGTGCAAGTGAATAAGCGAGATGGTGAAATATCTGTTAAAAACATAGTTCAGTTATTCCAAAAAACAAAAGGAACACGCTATAAAATATTCGTAGGGGGTGGGAGTGACCGTTAGTATTATTCATTTCCGCACAGTGCTTACTTCTCCCCGCCACAAAATAACCAAAACTACGATGAAATACGAGCACGTGCTTCTGAATTGTGGAGCGCGAGACTATGCATTGCGGAAGGACGGTGGTTGACCCCTGGGGGAGGGGGTGCTTGGGAAGGGAAGGGGGTGTTCTCGCCCACACACCGACCCGCTCCGACCCAAAGGAGGCTGCGGGGATTTGGAGGCTCTCCGCCTTTGTATTGGGAGTTACGATCCGGACCGGGAGGGCGAGGGAGTGCAGAGGTAGAGCTGCACATTGGGCCTAAAGATGACGATGGAAAGGAATAAATAAGATATGCTTTTGGGATATATTTCTTTCGCATTAATAACAGAATGTATATTATAACGGAATGTATATTCTGTTCTTCGATCTTTATTTTCATGAATATGGAATATTGTGAAGTACAGTGGGTTACGATTAATTTAAATTCAAGTAATTTGTATTATCAGGGAGTTCTACAGAACATTTTTTCACATTGACCCCAAAGGATTCCTTCGCATATTTTCTTTGATTTTTCAGTCTAGCATTTTGCAAACAAACAAAGATAAGAGACGCAACAGCAGCCGACGTCCATGCCACCATCGTATTATTGATTCCCTCTTGAGCTACCCTGTCATTCTTCCCAATGCTAGTGTACGGTACCACAGAACGTCTCATTGTGGCCGAAGCGAGTTTAGCGCATATGACGCGGGGAACCAGTCATTTGGTCATGTTCCGCGTCCGTGTTTTCAATCCATACTTTGTAAAAAGCTTGCCTTTGATAGAGGTGGTGACTCGGTTTTTCTCCACCTGAGGTCAGTTAATAATATCCAAAATATATGATTGGTGGAATGTGGGATCTGGTTTAAGGCGAATTATAAAACGAAAGAACAACTCTCATTAGCCTCTACAGTACTGTGCCCAAGACATCCCCAAAAGATATTTCTTTCAACAGGCTACATTAAATAAGATATTTTGAAAATTGTGAAATACACTTGATTTCTTGTGTGAAAGTTTAATTAATCATATTCCACTGTATTCCACATTTCAGTTATATTCGAAAATGAATTCCCCGTAGTGAAAATTAATATACCAAGGGAATAGATTACTTCAGAAAAGCGAATTAAAAAAACCTTGGTTGACGTTTACCACTTCCTTTCCTGTTTCTTTTTTATTTTTAAATGTTGTATACACCTTTTATTTGTGGTTGTTTGATGCTATGATGGTAAGCTAAGTTATGTAAAATACTTGCTTGAAAATCACAGAAAATATGCTAAGCAATCCTTTGATGTCAATGATGAAGAAATGTTCTTTAGAACTCTCTGATGATACAAATTACCTGAAGTTAAATTAACCGCACGTACTACAGAATATTCGATATTCATGAAAAAAAAAGATCGAAGAAAATAATATACATTCCAAAATGTAAATGCGTAACGTATTTGCTCTACTGTATCTACTTCCTTTGTTGTTTGACATTTAATTACAGATGTTATACATGCCTATTATTTTGTGCCGCTTGAAAATCTTTGCATGAAAATCGTATCAAATATGCTAAGCGCGCATTCGGTGTCATTGTGCCCTCTGTAGAGCAGCACGCAGGGAGTGCGCTGTGGGAATGCGGCGGGCGGCGGGAGTGGGTCGATGCAGCCGAGGCGGGAGAGCGTGAAGATTCCCGCTCCACGCTCCACGCTCCACGCTCCGTTCGCTCGGCTCGCCCGCGCCGCGCCTAAAAGCATAGAGTCATTCCGGCGCGAAATCCACCCCGATGCGTTTGAAACAAAGACTTACTTAGCATTCGAATGCCGCTCGCACCGCACAGCGCCGCGTCGCCGTTGGATCCCGCCACCAGGTGGCAGCCTCGTCCCCTCGCCACCCCGCCTCGTTCTTCTGTGTTTGACATTTTCTCGCCAGCTCCAAACGTCACGCAACCGAGAAGGCACTAGAACGAGGGATGGGGGGGGGGGGAACGAGGAGACGGAGACGGTGGAGGAGGTAGAGGAGACAGAGAGGAAAACACGGGAATGCAAAGAGGGCTTTAAGAATTTCCCCCGGGACGTGGTATTTCAGTGTTTATTGGAAAAGACATTTGCAGTTTCCGCGTGGTTCCTCTGTGTCGCGGCGAAAGTTTCCTTACGAAGATGGCAAGTCGGCTTGGGGCCAGGCGCAGTAGTCCGAAATCATTGCGAAAGCGCGCATGTTGTATTCTTCTGTGATTTTGAATCAAATATTTTTGAAAAAATTGATCATAACACCAAACAGTTGTCAGAGCATAAGTGGAATCGTGTGCGAGTTTACGATATATTAAATCTTCAAAATGTAATATAAATATGATCTATTTATGTTATTATATTGTATCTATAAAATGATCTTGATGACATTGTTCAGTCAAGACCATCTGAAATGTGGTAAGAGTCCACTAGTCTCCTTGAGTATAGTATGTGAGTTTGGCTGTTTAGGTTTTATACCCCTATTTCACATGTCATTACAACCATATTGGTAATGGCGTGTAGAAACGACTATGAACTCTTCTACCGAACTCTCATCCTTTGATATAGATCTGACCTGTGTGAATGTGAAGAATAGGACTGCGCCTCAGCACTAAGGGGATATGTTGCCTCATGGTTCAAAGTAGGTCCAAATTCACAAATTAAATAAATAAAATACCTCAAATTGTTGAAAGAGTAAGGATTTCAATAAAGTGCTGACAATTGAAGTAAAGTATTGGGGAAACATTTGTATAAATTTAATAATTTGTTAATGTTAAAAGTAACTCAGGAGCTTACGAAAAAAGGAGAATGTTCAGGAACAGACAAAAAAAACTCTTGCTGTATGAATAGAAGCAAACCACGAAAGCCCAAGAATAAATACGATGATTGTTGTGATACGCTTAGTTGTATGGAATATTTATTATTAGTAGTAGTATGGCAAGTTATATTGCACCCTAGGGTGCCTCTCGCTTCTCAGCCTCCATATCTAACGATGTAGTTTTCGTTACTCTTTTCACCGTTGCCTCATCCACTCCTTCTCCCCATGTTAGTCTAAGTCTTCCTTTCCTTCGATCGTATCTGTGGCCATTTCCACAATATTTTTGGCCAACGTTCTTCATTCATTGTTTGTATGTGCTCATGCCATTTTAGTCTTTTCATTTCTATGGTGTGAAATATATTAAAACTTACTTCCGCTTTCCGTTGAATGTCTTCGTTTTATTATATATTTATTATATTTGAGATATTTATAATTATTTATGTACTTGTTTGTTTGTTATGTACGTATTTCGCTTTCGGCCCAGTGTTTTTCGCCCAGTGTCGGGCATGCCCCGGGCGCGTCGGGAGAGGAGGCGAGTTTTATTGTGGTAAATCCCGCGAAAGTGTTGGCGACGTCGCGCCTCGAAGGCTAGACTTTTTCCGGAATTACTTATACATTCACGCGAGGCATTACGCGAGGGGTCTGGCGTTGGGTGCAGTGGGGGCCCAAAGGACCCTCCCCCCCCCGAAGGGGGGGGGGCTGGTGCGCGACGGAGAGGCCGCTGGCTAGGGTAGAAGAGAAGGGGGTGTAGAATGCTCTGGGTGTGCGAGAGAGAGGAAAGAATGCGTCCTGTTGTGACAGAAGCTGCGAATGGATTGATTGTTAGTGATTCCGCGCGCGTCAACTGCTATCACGAATACCGTAAGTGTAGTGTATGTTTTTGCTCGGGAGGTGGGGTGGTTGTCGTCTCTCCGCTGTATGGAGAGATCCGACGCCGACATACCGTCAGCAAGTGGTGTTGTCCCAAAACAGGTATCTCCCATCAGCGGGGCACTGCCCCAGCAGCGACAAGCTCTTAGCTCCCGACCGATCTCCCGGTGTTGTGATAGTGTAGTGCATGCAAGTGTAAGTGTGTGTGAGAGGAGAAGAATAGGCAAGGAAGACGTAAGAAGGGATCGCTTGTGGTTCGTGGCCCGTTTGTTACGGTAGTCCAATAGATATATTTAAGTTTGTTTTGAACTAATGCTCGGTGGCAAACATGATTACAATTAGAATACTGGTACTGATACAATTAGAATACAATTAGGTACTATTCTGGCATGTGTCTAGTGTCAGAAGGTGCGGAGAACAGAGGGCATGGAGCCTGTAGAATGGATGTCTTCTTTTGGACATTGTCCGAGGCGAAGTTCGGTCTGTTATCAGATGTTTCGGGGAATCTGGGATATTTATTCCCTGAACTTTTTGCAGTGAACTAATTTAATTGTTTTTTGTGTTTCCTTGTGAAAAATAAAGCGATGTGCGTTTTTTCTTTGGTAATATTTTAAAAGTCTCATGACTTTTTAATTAAAAATGAAAAATTTAAGAAAACTCAGATGTGTTCTGTGATCAGTTGTGCGTGAAATACACTGTTTACACTCTATTTGCACATTTTTATGGCTTATACTTCTACGTATGTTTGTGATGCTGTGTTCTAAAAAAAATGTTATTCATATATAGAAATGTATGAATAATTGTAGAATTAATTTATTTAGTCATTATTTCATCCATTCATTTATTTATTACTTATACTAAGTAGAATTGATTGAATGTAGAATATTGGTGGCGAATAAGAAACTATACTTACTGCCAAATGCAAAACAATAGACCATTCTTTTATTTTCTGCGTGAATTATCTAGAAATTGATCGTAAAATATCGATCGAGATTTGGTGTCATTGCTAATGTCTGAAAGCATGTCCGGTAATATTATTTACATTTAGTTTTGTAATTGATTACGGCAAAAGGTAAACTTTAGAGCCATTGAAGAAAATTGCACAAATATCAACTTATAATGCTACCTCGAAACTAATTCGAAAAACTATTAATTTTTTGAAGTAACAATGTTCTAAAATATGACGTTATTCAAATATGTTATTTGCGTTATTCAAAATGTTTATTGAGAGTCCTTAATTAATACTTGCAAGCTCATCATTCGGTATTGAATGCAGATATATGACACAAAATACCAACATATATTTTTCCAGCGATGAAAAGAAAAATACTTCGACAAAGTCCATGAAACGTATGCGTCTTCGCATCATATTTTCCCTCTAACTGTTTTGTTCGATGCCATAAAATCGAGATAAATGAGCCTTGCCTGAAAATACACCAGCCGCGGTGCAGTTTTTATTCATAGGCCGCTAAAGGCATGCGTCATTTGGCGTAGAAGCTCATGAAAATAGATTGCAATTTTTAGAGGAAATATATTTCCGTTATTTGGAGCGTAGTTCATCCTACAGTGTAAAGGCCGGTACAGTTTCTACTTTTAGACATAATTTGTGGACTGGATATTTGGAAATTGTGTGATAAAATATTATCAAGTTTTTCATGACGATTACGTCAGCCATTGTTTTGTTGCTTCGTGGTTGAGTTAATTATTGATTGCCTAAAGATGACAATTATTGCAACATTCGCTTTATGGCCATTTTGTCACACCTTTACCATAACGTTTATTCATCTCTTTCTCCTATATTCATAAAAATAAGGTTACTCTTTCATGCACTGTGAAAATGCAAGATATTGGTTTTAACGTTTTTCAAAATTCTAATTAAAAATTAAGTATTTACGTGAAATTCAGCTGTGTTGAAATGTTTTTTACACTTCTTTATCAAATAACTTCCCTGAAAACTGTGCATGCAGACCTAAATATTTTAGTAATTAGCACGAACGGTGACATGGCAGTAACTGCTTAGAAATGCAGTTGTTAAATGCATAGAATGTATCGTCTTGTATAATTTTTGTAAAGTACAAAATTGTTAGTTTTCTTCAGATCTACAAGAATTCAATCCACACAACATAAAAAGAAAATCAACGTTTAATAGTAGATTTTATTATTTTTAACATCGGAAACGTTAAAGCAAATCAAAAGCCAGCTCAGATATAGAGATCGCGTTGAACAATAGGTTGCCAAGTCCATCCAAACACCACCTCCGAGCTACAGCGAAACCCACAGTAGAACCTCTTGAAATTGCGTCACGTTGCCGTCTCTTTACGAGGCCCGAGCGAGTAGTTACACGCAAAAACAACTGCACAGCTGCGGCGAAAGCTCTAGCCCCCGTTGCTTTCACCGCGGGCCTCCTCTTGTCCTCCCCCCCTCCCCCGGAGGTCGCTTAGAATGCGCGCTGTGCCGTGGTGGGTGGATCGCCCCGAGAGCTTTCCGCTCCAAGGAGCAAGCTGAAGATACACGCATAACTTTCAAGTAAGCTAACTTGTCTTATGTAAAGGTTAAACCTACAGGAAGTTGTTGGTTCAGTGACTAATTACGTGTTCGTAAAAACAGGCGATGACCTCTAGGAAAGGGGGATTAGTGGTAGAGCAGCGAACGAAGAAAACTTTAAGTGGTAGGTGTGTGTTTTCTCTCGGCAGTGTAAAAGTGTATTGATTTGGCACAACGGTTGCGTTTCCGTTGTGCTAATGAAAATTGTGGGATAATAACGCTGTTTCATGTTAACAATTGTAGGTCAGAATTTGTACAAGGCGAAAAGTAGGTTTTTCTTTCTTTTTTTTCTCGAAAATCCTCCGTTTGCTGAACAGTTATTCGTTTGCCTAAATACGTATTGCAAGTACAGTATTCATTTGTAGAAATTATAACTATAAGAAATGGATTATATGGTCTAGTTTAAAAAAAATGTAAAATACAGTTACAAATTTACTGCGTACAATTAGGCTCATTTAATTTAATGTACGTGTTTTTCATGCTTATTTTTCTGTTACAACGAAAGTTTGAAGAAGGTATTGTCTTTAAGCTTACCATTATTCACGCATGCCTAAAAGTTTGCATTTGACACTAAACCATTCTATTCAGAAAGGTGGTGGAATGGGAAAGTCCATCATGCCAAATTCACAGGGAGATTAAACTTAGATTTCTGTAATGTTATAAGTAGCGGACGAACTATGCGTAGCTGCGTTTATTGACAATTGAGTTTATTAAATCATCTGGTAGGAGTGGGAATGAATTCCATCTGTGGCGTAAAATGGAAATAATTTTATACAGATTTCCACCTCTCCGCTCCGAGCCTCTCCTCGTAACGATCTTCCCGCTTCATTCAGCTTCACTCCGCTTCACCCTGCATCGCTCCGTACAGCTCTGCTCAGTGCGTCTCCCCCTGTCCGTACCCGCCTCGCCCTCTTCCTCCCCACTTCACTCGCGCCGCCCCGACCATGCCCCACCCTGTGCCACCACGCATTGCATTACATTGCCGTGAATTTCAGGTTATATGCTGTTCTCCTTTGCAAGAATATAGGCCCAATTTCGTTTTAATTAAGAGAATTTCGAGATGAAATTAACACTTTGAAGTACTCGTATTTCAAGTCAAAATGCATCAGTATAGATATTTTCATGAACATCAAAAAATTCGGTTGAAACGTTTTTGCAGGGCAGTCAGACATGATGAGATAGCTCAGCGGGAACTTGATTGGCATTGCAGCTTCATTGTCCGGGAGATCCTAGGATTCCGGTGGTGGTTTTTCGACTGTAGCTGCAAAGCTACTATGAATTCAACGAGGAGGAGAGGAGAATTCTAGTGTTGGCTACTGTAGCCGGTAGTTTTCCAGACTTTTTCCGATCAATATCAGGTGAATCTGGGGTAGTACTTTAACAAACAGACACGGAAATTGTGCGATCATTCCTTCATTACCCTTGTACCCTCCTCTGCCCTTACACACTCACACACACACTTCAATTAGAGTGTTGTACACTACCACACTTGACAGAAACTTCGGAGCTTGACGCGGCTGAGACGGTGCTCGGCTAGGAGCCTTCCGCACCTGGGTGGGAAAGAAAGAGGTAACCTCAGCACCTGAGTGAAGAAACTGCCACTGTGACCGGGCAGGAACACCACCACATTCGGAACATAACACTTACGGGATCAATGACCTGAATATTGGGCACCCGGATCAATACCATATTACGTCACACTCATAGCGCAGGCAGAGAGGCAGGCACTGCTTCTTATAGATAAAGATTTATTTCGTCCTTTTCGACATTTCGTCGCCGCTCCGCTCAACAAGAGCAGCCATCTTCCGCGCTGAGCGCACCGCCACCAAACAACTTCCAATCTCCGTCTGCGCAGCGAAAGGAGGTTGGCGTCTGCGGCGACGGGTTCATCCACCGCGGGAGCGAATGACCCATATGGATCGGCGGCGGTGCGGGGCGGGGCGCGGAGGGGCGGGGCGGAAGGCTGTTTGGAGGGCGGTGCTGGGAGGGTGCCTGTGGATTGGAGGGCGGTGCTGGAGGGGCTGTGCTGGAGGGCGGTGCTGGGGGGGGCTGTGCTGGAGGGCTGTGCTGGAGGGCGGTGCCTGGAGGCGGTTAGGCAATGAGGGCTGTGCTGGAGGGCGGGGGCAGGAGGGTGGGACAAGTCTTGCAAGTCGCCGCTCGCAGCGCACCGGATTCCAACTTCCTTTTGCAGCGCGCGCGCGCTCCTTCGACTAGCGGGATCCGCGTCTGCCGCTTCCTGAAAGAATTGCGCTACGCATCCGGCCGGGATTCCTACTTGGCTGCGTTACGCATTCGGACACGAACGCACCGCGCGCCAACGCACTCGGCGATAACTCTGATAACTGATTTCAAGTCGGGGCCGCCGTCGGGATATCCGGATCTTCTCTGGCTTTGGTGAGAGGTTTTAATGTGTCAAGATGTTTGGATGCTTAAGCCAGAAAGGGGTTAAGTGGAAAGAGAGGATTCTTTAAGAACGAGATGATGGCAGGTTTGGGATACTAGTAAACGGTTTGAATCGCAATGAAGATGTAAGATTTTGATTTTACGGGCTTAGACATCGGTAAAATAATATCAGTTCTTTGGTTCATTCTATTATAATTTAAGACTGTGAAGAATTTGAAGAAAAAAAAACATTTTTTTATCATAAATTTCCTGATATCGAGTAAATTGGATTTGTAATTCTAGTTGGATTTGAAATTGATGAGGAACTTTGCCTTAATTACTTGAACGTATTCTAAATTTGTTTCAACATACTTTTCTATTCTTTACAATAATGACATAACACATAAACATTTTTTTATATTACGTCCTATTTTAAATACAACGGTAATGTGGCAGTATGCTACAATAAAGAAACCCACATAAAAAATAGAAGGGAAGATATTTATATATATACAAATACATTTAATAACCCGTAATATCCTGACTAAACCGTTACTGTTGCCGATGTAACTATTGATTATTAATTTAGATATCTATGATTACATTGTCCTACACAATTCTAAGTAGAAGAGTTCATTAAAGTTTTACATTAACCTGAAAACACGCTTTTCACTTTTCGGTGTTTTATCAATGATTTTAATCCCAAGAAATATTTTTGTTTACAGTTAACCTTGGCTTTCAAATTTACAATGGGCCATTATGTTTATAACACATAAAAAACAAACCGCGACACAAAAAGAGATTTGCGGATTGCCACATAATTTAGAAGCGTATTATTTACAAATAGAGTATTTTGGCTTTTCGCATTCGCGGAATAGAGGCTGGCTCCAGCACAACACTTGCCCACACTGCCCCAAGCACACAAAGCAGCGACTGTCCCTGCGCGTGGGGCGCCGTTTAATGCTGCAAGTACTAAGGATAATGGAGCGGCTCCAAACCTCATACGGCCTTCAAAGGCGATGCGCTCCCGCCGCCGCCGCGCCTCTGCTCCACCCCGCCCCCCCGCCGCCAGTACGTCTCCCAACCACCTCCGTCCCCGCCTTCCAGACCAGCTGCTGCAGCCCTGCTCCACAGCGCGCCACCCAACCTCATCTCTGCCTCACCTTCCACCCCCCGCCGCGAACCCCCATCCGAGCCCCGCTTTCCCCCTGCCCGCGACTCCCCACCTGCCGTCCCCATCCACCCTCAACTCGCCGCCCAACCTGCCTCCCAGCCCCGCCCCCATCCCCGCTTCCCTCTTGCCCTCCAACTAGCCTCCCAGCCCATACTTTTCTGGCCGCCTCCTCCAGACCTGCTGCCGCTCCTCCGCACGCTTCCAGCCCCGCCCTCCAGCACGTCCTCCAGCACCGCCCTCCAGCACCGCCCTCCAGCACCGCCCTCCAGCACCGCCCTCCGAACCGCCCTCCCTGAACGCCCTCCGGCACCCGCCCTCCGGCACGCCCTCCAGCACCGCCCTCCAGCACCGCTCGGAAGCGGACCACCGCTAACGCCCCAGTCCCGACAATTTCGCGTGCCCGAGTGAGTTCGCCAGTGCAGAGAACTGAAAATGGACGCTCTATGCGCGTCATTCTCACTTCCCACTCCCCACCGATGTGCAGTGCCGCACCAACCCACAACCTTCTTAGTACCCCTCCCTTGCCGACCTTCTCGCCCCCCGTTCCCACGCCCACTTCACGCATCAACCACTCCCGCAATGCGCGCACCTCGCTCTGTCCCTTATTTCGCGTCGCCTAATCGCGCTTCCGTTCCCATCCCTTTGCATCCCATGCTGGTTCCCACAAAAAAGACACGACCCACTTCCCCCTCTACACCTCCTGTACATTGGGCTTCCTGCCTCACCCGCCCTCGCCATTCCTACCCGTTCTCCCCTTCCCCCATCCAGACCTCTCTGCACCATATATCCCACCACGTCGTCCTCGTCCGCGCCCGCTCGCAACACTACGCCTCACGTCAACCCAGCCACAATCAGCCAGTCTCTCACCACCAGACCCCGCCTCCTGCCCCAACGTCCCCTCACCCCACTCCACTTCGACCCATCCTCCTAGCGCACGACCACGCAGCAGCTCAGGCGCCAATTGACGGCCTCCTCGATTGTACTCGTCACGGCCCCAACTGCATGCCTTTCTGCAGCAGCCAGCACGGCAGCACCGAGCGAAGCAATCCAGGTTGCGCGTCTGCCTCCATTTCAATGGCCTAACGGGCGCCTTTCTCCGCTCACAGCGGGGCCGCCCCGCCCCTTCCGTGCCCCGGGCTCTGCACCGCCGTCCACCCGTCCGCCGTCCATATTGGTCATTCGCTCCGGCGGTGGCTGAACCCGCGGCCGGCAGACAGCCAATACCTCGTG